>JBBIGC010143142.1:0-20050 GCA_037576955.1 Lepidarchus adonis | reverse complement strand
CTCTCTCTCTCTCTCTCTCTCTCTCTCTCTCTCTCTCTCTCTCTCTCTCTCTCTCTCTCTCTCTTTCTCTCTCCCTTCCCATGCACTGTTAAAAACTGTATATTTTATGAAATTGTACCTTTAGTACAATTTAGTTTTCCGCATTTTGTAACATAGCAGCATAGTTCCTGTAAATGTAAGGGCAATAACAATTATACTATATTTTCATTACAAACATAATTGTTCAGTTTACTGAAAGAACCTGCCTCCTGAAACACATCCTAATCAAATCCTAATCAATAGGGTCACAGGAAGGAACCACATGTCTCATTAACAACAAACTTAGGCTGCATCCCAAATTGCTCCTTTTAAGGAAACTTGGTGAGTCAAGACGCTGGTTCACATAAGGGCAGAAAATTACATTTAACCTGTTAATGTGAAAATTTTCACAGTTAAATCCACTGTGGATACAAAAATGGAGGTTCAGCAGTTGGTGCACTGTAATACTGCGTTCATCTACACAGCTGTAATGCAAATGTGTAAGCGAAGATTCACGTTTGCCCTATATGTTAAAACATAAAGTAGTGTTATTTAGAAACTGCTGTATTCATAAACTTACTTACTTACAGCCATTAACAACTCATATGTATACAGATATTAGATTTTAAAAGCCTAAGAGATTGTGTTAGCACCAATGTGTGATCTATGACGTCCTAAGTAGCAGGTGGGGACCATGGTCATGACTGTACTGAATGAAAAGGTGTGTATGTAGGATCTTGGAGCATTATATACTCACTTCAGTATTGTACTTGCGATTGTTCCTGTACTTTAGGAGTCACTTTGGACATTACATACATTAGCCAAATGAATGTGTAAATGTAAAATGTAAATTATATTACTAATTTCTCTCTGTAACGTTTCAGCTATAGAACTGCTTACTGTTGCTCACACCGTCATTAAACTTTTATTTTAGATCATTTACATTCAAAAAGAGAAGAACAGAACAGCACTTTGAGGAAACAAAAGTAGTTTTTGGACCTTAATCACTCTTGGGCACACTTATTCACTCATATGTATTTAGTAATGAACAACATGTTCCTTTCCTCTTATTTTATTCAAAATGCTACATTATCTGTGAATAGGTTTCTTTCCAGTCCAAGAAACAAAAAGTTATGTCCAAAAAGTTATTTTTCTATTTTGTGGGGGTGGGGGTGGGTGCTTGGGTTACATATTATTTCACAGTTAAGTAGAAGTAGGAGTTATGCTTCTACTACTTCACACAACTTTTGCTATAAGCATATTCTTCCTTGTCTCATTTTTTTTATTTCCTTGTACTTTGTAGCTCATTATAGCACATTATCAGAGCACATTAGTTACAGCTATTGTCCTCCTCACAGTTAGAGCTCCATCCTCTGTAATATAGAATAGGGGGTTATTATCTTAATACTGTAAAGAGCTATTTCTAGTCACATTATTCACAGCACATTCACTGTATGTCTCTCTTTTACATGACAAATGGGAGATCTGTGGTTTGAGCTTTGTTTGACTGAGTTGGAGGGGTCCGGAGTGACAGAGGTGTTAGTCCAGTCTATGAGATTTATCTTGTGGTCTTTTGTATTAGGCTATGTTATAACAAATCACTTTTCATTTGCGTTTCTTCATGGTGTGCCCTGACTTTGAAGACCACTTTTCTGCTTTATTTCATATGTCCTCTAACACTACTGCAGTATGTATGTCTACAATTTCTCATTATGAGCTTATACATACAGTGGAGGAAATAATTATTTAACCCCTTATTGATTTTGTAAGTTTACCCACTGACAAAGAAATGAACAGTCCATAATTTTAATGTTAGGTTTATTTTAACAGTGAGACATTGAATATCAAAAAGAAAATCCAGAATATGACATTATATAAAATTTCATTTAGTGAAATAAGTATTTGATACCATGGCAAATCCAGACTTGGTACTTGGCAACAAAACCCTTGTTAGCAAGCACAGAGGTCAGATGTTTCTTGAAGTTGATGACCAGGTTTGCACACATAGCAACCTTGGGCTGAACTAAAACCTTGACAGCTAGACAGCTCTTTAGTCTTACCCATGGTGGAAAGGTTGGATTAATTGATTGCGTCTGTGGACAAGTGTCTTTTATACAGGTGACTAGCTGAGACAGGTGTCTTTGACGAGTATCTAACTGGACTGTGGGAGCCAGAACTCTTAATGGTAGAGGATCAAATACTTATTTCACTCAATTAAATGCCAACTCATCAATATTATGTGATTTTTTAAATATTCTATCTCTCACTGCCATTAAAATGATACACTGTTCATGTCTTTGTCAGTGTGTAAACTTACAAAATTAGAGAGGGGTCAAATAATTATTTCCTCAACTGTAAATATATATTTTTATTCAGCATACTCATGCCATGATTTTACTTGTTTTGCACAACGGAAAAAGATCATTTATTTGTATAAGGTTACTTTTTAAAAGTTTACAATAGCTTATTTAATTGTATAATATTGTGACGAAACTTGAAATAACTTGAAACTTGTCTGACACAAGGTTTTTATGCTCAAATATGGGCAGTGGCCCGTTTCCGGGTTTATTGCAAGCTCTTAAAAGAACTCTAAACCAGCGCGCCCCCAACAGGTGAAGCACACACCACATTACATCAGAAACCACATTACAACCCAACTGACCACACAAATCAGCCCCCCCCCCACACACACACACCAAAACACCCAAAATAGTCCCAATATAACCACAGAAACAAAATCCCCCAAAATAAACACACCTAACCCCTGAATACAGCCCCAAACATACACAAACGCATTACCCAGGGGGCCATGTGGCACCAACCCACCCCCCCCCAGCCTCAGCTCTGCTACAATATTCTGAAATCTCAGTGAAAAATAAACATAGAAGCTGCATCTAACATATTTTAACTTTTTATTGCCTTGAAAATGTATGTGTGTGACTTGGTGTTGTTTATCCATTAGTGTTAGTTAACATACACATACAGTACTACATACAGAACTTAAACATAACTTAAGTTGCAAACATTGCTGATACACAGCTTACTCTACACTGAAGAACATTGCCAAAAGAATGAACTGTGGATCAGCAGGAACTTGTTTTCTGTAGAAATGGAGCTACACTCGGTACCTTTGGGATGCAGAACATATCATAAGTAGCTGACCTCACTAACACTCTTCAAATCAATTACTGCAATGGTCAAACGTCTAGTGCAGAGAAGAAATGAGGCAAAAAATAAGTGATAAATACTGGAAATGCTGAATGAGCTTTATTTAGCAGGGACTCTATCAAGCCTATTGGACTTCAGTGTCTCTCCCCTCAGTCTGGTGTTACACTGTTTGCCGTGTATATCAGCATTACCCTCTGTATTGTTTCTGTCTATTGCTGCTGCCCTTACTGCATGTTGATACTGTTTTATTTCTTTTTTACTCAGACTTTGATCTTCAGCTGAGATTGTATCATACAGACTAACACAATAAACCTCAAGGTCTACCTAATAGTATGTCCCCTGGTTCTTCAGCTATTTACATGACTAAGGAATGATACTTACTGCCTCAGCAACATACACAAAGACACACACTTGGGAAAACTGCTCTCTTTTTGTAGATTATATTATGTATTCATCTCTAAAACTGCAAAGAATAAAATCTTTAACTGAGAAATGATGTCAAAATCAAATGTCAGACATCACATCGCTCTCTACAGACATAGCAGCCAACCAGATAGATCAACTCCGATGGAAAGAAGGAAGGGAAACACAGTCTGAGCTGTTTATTTCCCCCTGAGTGGTGGAGTGAGGGCCTCATATTTCTGACTGTTCGGCCTGAGGATGAATGGAGTGATACAGAATGACAGACAGTGAATTATTGAGGAGTCTCTTGCAGGTGTGGCCCAAACGAATGCCTCTCTGAGCAGAGCTGCTGGGGTCATTCCTTCTGCACGCACCTCATCTGTCAGGTTGTGCTTTGGCTGCCCTCCAGAATCCTGACCAGGTGTGTGTCCCTGTTTCTCATCTGATTCTGATTCTTTTAACATGGATTCAGCACTATGTTACACCTGAGTCTCCAGAGTGCTCTCCCCCAGTCAAAGGTTTTGAGAATATTGAGGCCTACCTGTAATTATTAGTTCTTCAGAACGTTCTCCACATTCACACTGCTTAAGCATGTTCTCCCCAGTTCACACTAGTGAACTGGGGAGTGAATATTAAGTGAATATTAAGATTGGAACTGAGACAGGCAGAGCTCAACATTTATGAGGAAAAATGTTTTTGTATGTTCTGTCTTTATATCTCCCACCTTCCCTTTCCATGTAACTGACCCACTTAGCACAACTCAGGTGCTACTCATTCTGCTGATATTGGGTTAATCAGTAACTGAGCAGGAGCAGTCATGCTCTCTGCAGCTTTAGAAAGGCTCTAATGACAGGTAGATCTGCTTACTGCCATTCCGTTCCATCTGCCCTACACACCAATACTCTCAAACCTGTCACAGTTCAAAACCACAACCTTAGCATCTAACATTTAAAAGGAGATTTTATTATGATTTATCATTTTAAATTTGTTGTACAGTCCAGTTTTGTAGGGAAAAAACATTCTTCATGCTTCATGCTAAAAAAAATACACTCTTAATGGTAACATTTGACAGTAGCTTGGCCCAGATATCTTTGCAGTGTTTTTACGTAGAATTGGTGTATAGCTTTCTCTTTGCATAATAGAGTGTTCTTGCTGAATTTCCAGACTACATCAAACAACAATGATTTTCTAAAATTCTCCCACACCCATGTAACTGTATTTAACACAGTAGCATGAAGGATTCTTGTGGAATGCCTTCTGATGACCATGCATGTTCTATAGTGGTTTCTGGTCTTGCCCTACACCAACTGAGATTTTTCCTGATTCCCTGAAATATTTAACAATATAATGTACTGTAGATAATAAAACACCTCCGTTATTCCCAGTTTTACAAAGCAATTTGTTAATGAATTAATCATCAATTAATTAATTAATTGATGCTTTCAAAGATGGAGAGCACTTTTGCTCCTTTTACACCCAGTCATGATATCCCCACATGTTCACCTGTTCATTGTGGAGTGTTTCAAAACGCATCCACATGTGGAGCAGCAGGTAACTATCAACAGCATTGTTCTTATGCTTGATTGTTCCTGTTCCTGGAAGTCGCTTTGGACAAAAGTGTCAGTCAAATGAATGAATTTAAATGTAAGTGTAATGGGACAGAACATTGCTCAATGGTACCTCAGTGGTTCCTGGGCTAGGAAAGTGTCTGAATCAACGTGTCCCAACGTTTCATGAATGTATTATACAGTTTGTATGTATTGTGCAATGTACTGAGGTGTTAAATAGTCCCAAGTGTTATACACAGCTCTTTTAAGGTCTACCCACAAATTTTCAATCATGTCTAAATCAGGGGACTGTGATGGCCTTTCCAAACCCTTCAGCTTGCGTCTCTTGAGGTCGTCCATGGTGGATTTTGAGTTATGTTTAGGATCATTGTCATTGTTATTGTTATTGAAGCCATCCTCTTTTCAGCTTCAGCTATTTTTTTTTTTTACAGATGGTGTGATGTTTGCTTCCAGAATTTGCTGTTATTAAGTGGAATCCATTCTTCCCTCCACCCATGCAATGTTACCTGTGCCACTGGCTTCCACACAACCCCAAAGCATGATCGATCCACCATCTTGCTTAATGATTGGCAATGTGTTCTTTTCATGAAATGCTGCTCCTTTTTTCTCCAAACATGTCTTTGCTGATTGTGGCCAAAGAATCTATTTTAACTTCATCAGTCTACAGCACTTGTTTTGAAAATGTAACATGCTTCTGTACATGTTCTTTTGCATACTTCTGATGTTGGATTTTATGATGGGGATGCAGGTAAGGTTTTTTTCTGCTAACTCTTCAGTCTGCTAAATCTTCCTGCAGGTTTTTTGCAGTCAAATGTGGATTTTGATTTGTCTTTCTGACCAGCATATGAGCAGTTCTCTCAGAGAATTTTCTTGGTCTTCTAGATCTCATCTTGACCTCCACAGTTCCCCTGAACTTCCATCTCTTAATTACATTTTTACTGTGGAAACTGCAAGATGACAATGCTTTGCTATCTTCTTGTAGCTTCTCCTGCAGTGTGGGCATCAATAACTTTCATTTTCAGAATCTTACACATCTGCTTAGAGGAACCCATGGTTGTTAAGTGTCCACAAGTGTGTGCACAAGGTTTGAAGAGTCAGAGTATTTGTAAAGCTTTGAAATTGGCACCAGCTGATATTTACTAATGGCAACTGTTGCCATGCATCACATCTAATGAGCTGATTAAAGTCTGAAAATTTGTAAAAAGAATCTTCACTTCATTACTGCTCTGTATGTGATCCATGTGTTTATTTTACCTGCGCTCTCACCGTTAACAAACTACGACTCCCAGAAAACAACTCTCTTTCCACCTATTTTCCACCCGTATTACCCAATCATTTTCCTGCACCAGACACTACATAGGCCACAATGCATTGCTCCCCATGAATCACGCTACATCCAACAACAAACGCTTACGAGAGAAACTCCTGTTAGTTATATGCTGCTACTCGTTCATGTTTAATAATTATATGCATGAGTTTCGACTTATGGAGGAACAGTACCCTGACATAACACAAGGACCCCAGTACTCAAAACTGCACTTAAGGACACTTCTCAAGTTAAAGTGCTTTAGTACTGTCAATACAGAAGTGTGAAATCATGAGCAATTTTTTTTAATTGTTGATTTTTGTCCAACATAAACATTTTTTCTGTCCTTAATCACAGATCTGTCCTTAAGCTGTCTCTTTCCTCCTCCTGTACTTCTGCTGTACCTGTGCCTGACTCTCATGCTGTTTTCCTTGCTCTAGGGCAATGCTAACACAAATCACAAGCCTTCATCACATGCCAAACTGTTATCACAAGAGTCCCGAGGATGCTCACAAAGCAAAGGCTTTGTTGTCTTCCTCCTGTCCCCGGTTTTAAAATAGTCCAGTTCAACTATACTTAGGGCAAATTAATTTACAGTAATTATAGTAAAATGCAATTTATTTCATTTACTTAAGCCCTTAAATTCTAAAGGGCTTGTATTGAACCATTCTTTTATTCCTCTCTTAATTATAAAGGCTTTATTTCAGCCTCATATTAGTCACTTAAAAATATTTTAATATTGTAAATAACACAAGTCACCCAAACTCTGTCTGTACATACAGTACATCCCAGCACAGTTTAAGCTGCTTCTAGGTCTTCATTAAGGTGGTCCAGACTTGTGAATGTAGTTTAGGATATAGAATGAACAAATAAAAATGCAACAACCCTAAGGCTGGAGAGGACTGATCTTGGATTCCTTTGTATGTATGACAGAGATCAGGACTCCAGTTTTGAGGTGATTTGTTGAAGCAAACCTTTGTCAGCCATTTATGTGTTGACATTTTGTTCATTTTGCTCAGGAACGTCATAAACATTAATCAAATAAATAGTCTTAAATAGCTAGATAATACTCAAAGGTAATTTACCAGTTGAATGATGGGGTTTATTCAAGAGGTAACTCTCTGAGTCATCATCCTCAAGTCTTTATGCATTATTAAAGTGTTTGATACAGCACACCCCAGGCATGGGTGGGGGTGCTTAATTGCTTATTGATGCTGTTGTGTAACCATCTCAATGAGCATGAAAATGAATCTCTAGCACACCATAAACATCCCAGGAGGTAAATGTGGTCCTACAGTCATTTGAAGAACTATTGTGGTTCAGTGGCAAAATGTGGGCAAAAGTACATTATTCATTATGTTACGCTATTTCAGTTTTCCTTTTACTGCAGTGACACCCTCTAATCTTCTGGGACGGCTTTACACTAGATATTGGAACATTTCTGTGAGAAGTTGATTACATTCAGCCTCAAGACAGGTCAGGTACTGGAGTTCTGTTACTCTACAGATCACTCTTCTACTGCTGCACAGCTCAACCTTGGGGGCTTTATATCCTTTTACCTTCTTCATGAGGCATGGTAACCTTGGTGGGTTCAAAGTGTCTCATTCTATTAGCAATTCAATAGAATAACAATGGGGCTTGATGACCTCGGTAAGTCCAGAGTGGCTAATTCTAACAGCAATGCTATAGAATAACAATGTATGGTATGAAGTGTCCGAAATCACATAAGCAAGTCTAAGACTGAATTCAAAGCTGTGTTGTTTGTGAAGTGGTAGCCAATTGAGCTTCCATCAGTTGTTAGCTACATTAGCCTGTGTGCTCTGGTCTTGCCTGATGGACTACTTGTGTGATGTTGAGTTAAAATGCAGGTTTTGTTCATTTCTGCAAGGTTTAATGACAGTTTAGGGGTGGGGTGGCTGTTTCCTTTTATTATATTGCTGCTCTGTAACTACACAAATGCATTTTAATCACCATAGTGTGATCCCTGGGAGGTAATAGGCCTAATTAGATCTTCAGGGTTGGATTTATTTGTGCATGGAAATTAGTGACGCACCAGCTGTACTCATCCACAGGAAATTACATATTGCAGCACAATTTAGTTTGAGCTTTTGCACACAGGATATGTATGTTAATGGTTGTACCTGAACAAAGACAGTATTAAACATAATCAATGTAATCTGGGGTATGTGGCTTGACTTTAACAGACGATAAGTGAGTTGGGCACAAAGTGAAAATGACCAGAGCTGTTGCGAGGCAGCCATTTTGATATGGTCTACGGACTGTTTACATTAGCGACCAAGCGTGTGTGTGTGTGTGTGTGTGTGTGTGTGTGTGTGTGTGTGTGTGTGTGTGTGTGTGTTTTGTGTTTCAGGGGTGCGGTAAGTTTTAATTTGGTAGAGAGCAAATGTAAGTAGGTCAGAGAAATTCTCTTTTACTCCTGCTCTTTTCTTCTCTCTTTTTTGTCTCTTCTCTTCTCTTCTCGTGTAAAAGCTCTATTGACTATGACGTATCATTCTTGCCATTTTCTGTAAAAACTTTCCTGACCAGTTTGAAAACCAGCCTCATTTCCTACACTAATTTAGCTTTTCTCCCATTTCCACCCTCCAGCTGCTAGTCGCTTTTTGCATTCTTACTTGCTAATGTCAGCCACAGCTTCTGCCCAGTCTGTAATTTACTGTCTGCCTTTGCTTTTTCATTGCCCAGTGGAAACAATAACACAAGACAGCAAGACTGGCACAAATGAGCAGGGATTTTGATCTGTATATACACTGAATTAAGCTCGGTTAGCAAGCAAGTCAAGTAGACCTGCCTTATGGAAACTATAACTAGCTTTCACAGTAAATGCCACACCATTCCTGTAGCAGCCTGTCAGAACGGAGCCTCTCCATATGTGTAAGAACTTCTGTTTATGATGCTGGGGCTTTGCTCCCTAACACCTCTACCAGAAAAAAAGTTATTCTTGGGTGACTTTACATGTATGTACTTCATGTAAATCTCACAGGTTCCAGTCATACTTCTATGTGTTCAGCTAAACCTTATGTGTATGTGTGGCAGATTAAATGTCTGTTATGTAAGCAAAAGTTTACTCTAAATGACCAGTAGGAGGCTCCACTGACTTACCTTTCAACGTGGACTCAAATGTGGGAAGGGAAAGAAAGCAAGGCCAAGGTGTTCAATATAATATAAACACTCTTTAAAATACTGACACTTTTTGGTCATTTTATTAGAAACAGCTAGCATAAGTCCACTTTAAAGGTTTGCAAATATTAACTTTACCTCATCTGTAGTTTTTGCCAAAAGCATCAGCCAAATGAATAAATGTAAATGTAGCTGCACAGTTTATCACACCCCTTATACCCCGTCTATCATCTATCATCATAAAACCACCTCTAACAGTCTGGACAGTCTGATAAATAAAAATATCCAAAAAGCTGACCTTTGATAAATAGGATGAGTGAAGTTATCAACAGAGGAGATTACTGCAGGAGTACTGCACAAGTGTGGTCCTGGAGAGCCAGTGTAAGCCAGCTTGGTGATCACTACTTAAACGACTGCTACCACTCACCTGTTGCCTGGCTGGTTTAGTGGATGTATATGAGTAGGGGAGCTGTGCTGGACACTGGGCCTTCACTATTGGAATTGTACTACACTGGAACTATATTATCTAACTGAATCTAATTTTAATCTAAAAAGTGCATTTATAATGGAACCAGTGTACATAGGTTTACAACACCCAGGACTCATATCAGTGTAACACACACTACTATGTGAGTGCAACCACTGTGCTGAGAGGGACCACCATTCAAATAATTTTCCATCAGTAGTGGTACAATGGTGGTCTGTCTTGAATATTTTCTGTGCCTTATGCATTTATACCAGCTCCACACACGCTACCACACACCTACCATCTCATAGTCAGTCCTGTGCTTTGAATGGTCCACAACACAATATCTGGTCAACAATGGTCAAGAAACTGACCAATACTAAGTGGATTTGAGTGGGGTTGATAAACTTGGCAACAACAGGTGGGCTACACCTATACACACCTATTTGTCCACCTACTGTATATAGTTACAGCAAGAGGAAGTAAAATGGTGTTTCTAATAAAGAGTCTGCAACAATTATGTAGGTTTTTCAGTTCCACTTTGTTTAGATAGAACTGAATACATTATTTTTTACATGTATTATTATCATTTATTTTTAAAGATCCTAAGAAATCTCAAAAGTGCTGCGGTACCAAAGTTAGCATTACAATCAGGGTTACACGAGTGTAGCTCTGGTCTACACCTCTAAACTAATTTTCTTAACATGGCCCCAGGTGTTCTAACATATGACTCCAATTACCTTAAGGCTATTAACTCAAGGGTTCACATAGTTTTTCCTCTAACAATACAAGTTGTTAATGGTTGTTCTCAATAAAGACATTTGATTTTTCTGGGTTATTATTTTATATACATTATATTTGTCAATACCCTTAACGTAGATCAGTTTCCAATTTATGAGAAATTAAAAACCAAGAAATTCCAAAATGTTCACATGTTTTTTCTTTCAGAGTGAGTGGAAGGAGCTGGTTGGAGGTCTGACACTTTCCCATTGCTACTGTGTTTTATCACTGTAGCCCAGGGATGTAAATTCAGATATGCGTAGTGATCATGGCCTTTGTGTAACTCACCCAGCCACATTATTGTACTTTCACACCATTTTTTTATACCAGTAATGAAGTAAGAGGGGAATGAATGAAAAATAGGAGTCTTTGTGAAAAGAGACGAGAAACATAAATCCAATGAAAGGAGTAAATAAGAACCCAGGGAGAAAGGGAAGAGAAAACAGTGCTACTGATGCTACTGGGTGGAGGGTGAGAGACAGAAAAGGCTGAATGCAGAGGAGAGAAACAAACACTGCAGGAAGAAGAAAAAAAGATAACTCCCAGTGATATACAATGTAACATGCCCTTCCATTTTTTTTTTGTGGGGCTCAAATTTCCTTATAATGACAAGGATACTGCAAAATAATAAATAATATTTTGCTTGTTTTTTTAACTGAAAGTGTTTACCTTTAAGTCAATGTTAGGTTGGGGTTTTATATTACATATTCAGTTTTACACAGATTAATGGAATGTTCTCAGAAATACAGCAATACCAAGTGTATTTATTTGTGATAGATGGTGAGATGGTGTTCTTCTGGTCATAGTCAGCATTTGCCTTCCTCCAAACACAGGGAGTTGAGTTGAGGCCAAAGTGTTTGATTTTAGTCTCATCTGACCACAGAACTTTCTTCCAAGCACTTTCTGAATTATTCAGGCAAACTTCAGACAGACCTTCACATGTGTCTTCAACAGGGGGACTTTGTGGGCACCGCAGGATTTTAATTCATTACGGCGTAGTGTGTTACCAATGGTTTTTTTTGGTGACTGTGGTCGCAGCTGCCTCGTGATCATACTAACCCCATGAGGTGAGATCTTTCATGGATCCCCTGATGGAGGTCAATTGATGGTCATTTTATTTTTCTTCCATTTTCAACAGTTGTGTCCTTCTAATCCAGCTTTTTGCTTATGGTTTTGTAGCCCATTCCAGCCTTGTGCAGGGCTACAATCTTGTCTCATCAACTTCAGCTGCTTTTCAGTTTAATGTCCCAGTTCAAGTCTCATTCTGCACATCCTGCAATTATTTTTTCTATATAGTCAGCCTTCTGATGTTTGGACTTCATTTACTAAAATGTGCTGTTTTTGGTGCGAGTAGTTCTTGCACCCTAATAATTAGCTCATTAACATCAGTGCTGGTTCATATGCAGCTGTTTTTGTCAGTTTATTTAATGACTATTGTGTCAGTGTTTTGTGCAGGCCGTTCTCAAAAGTGTGACAAATTAACCCAAATGACCAATATCCTTCAGCTTTCCCATATTTTTATTTTTATATTTTTCAGGTCCATGTATGAGTTTTATGTGGGTTTGGAGTTGCCCACTTAATGTGGGAATTAAGCAGGCCGCTTTTTCCAGTGCCTTTTAAAAGAAGCGTAAGTGGTAAGACATTTGGATCTTAAATAACCTAAACTGTTAAATATGTTATAGAACCACACAAACTATTTTATTCATTGTAAAAATTAAAAATATTAAACCACTCATAAGTTGCATTATTAGTTATGCTGTGACATTTAATGGTTGCACAAGAATATGCCCTTCGTTGCTGAGCAACTGTGCTGGCTATGCTCAGTATACTGGTTATCAGTTAAAAATGACATTTTTGACTAATTCCACAGTCAATGAGTGAATCTGGCAAAATGCAATTCATAGGGGATTCTTAGTAATGAATAATTGTGGAATAATTTATAATACAACCTGATAAAATGCATAGTATTTGAGATTTTTAATGTAAAGTGCTTTAAAAATTAAACGCATTATTATTATTATTATTATTATTATTATTATTATTATTATTATTATTATAGTAGGCACTGAAAATGTTATACTATATACTGAATAATCAAAAGTAGCTATACATTCATTTAGAGTAGTTATGGTGCAATTCAACAAGACTGGATCAAATTCATGGATGTTACTGTGTAAGTCTAAGTAAATAAGATATATTTATTTATAACACAATTTTCACAGTTTTCATAAAACACAATGTAAACAAGAATTGTTCATTTTCTTTATTTAAGTGAGAAAAACAGAGCTATTATTTTACTTTTACTTTTACTGAACAGCTTTTCTTAATACAATTGCATTTTCTAAATACAAATAAATGTAGAATTTGATGGCTGCAACACAATGAAAACACATTTGGACAGAGATGTGTTTTTTTTCCTCTCCTTTTAAATAGAATATTTAATAATTTGGGAATTGAGGAGACTAATTGTTGCAGTTTTGCAAGTGGGATTTTTGCCTATTCTTCCTTGATACTAGACTGCTTCAATGTCTGGGGTGTCCACTGTTTGATTCACCATGAAGCTACATAGATTTTCAATAGGAGACAGATCTTAAACTGCTGGTAGGCCAGTCAAGTACACACACTCTGTAGTTTCAACGCCACACTGTTGTAGTGTGTACAGAATTAGGCCTGGCATTGTCTTGCTTAAATAACCATGGAACCATGGAAGACATTGCCTTGATGGCAGCATATGTCTCTCTAATATCCTAATACACACCTTCACACCTTGCTGATTATCCATGCTGTGGACACTTGTAACCTCTTTTTCACGGGTGCTAACAGCACACTCTATATTCCGGCAGTGCTGCCGGGAGCCTGTGCTATTCCCCTCCCATGTGAAAGTTTCACTCTAAGTAACCAAAGTTAGTGGCGCAACAAGAACCTGGGTGTCTCAGCGGTAGGATGGTGAATTATCTGACAACTCCTGCAACCATAAAGTACCAGTAAGTATTTAATACTGTAGCCAAGCTGATAAATGACATGGATAACTTTACTTAAATTGGGTTCAGTAGTGCGGTGCCTCCACTGAGAAAAACTACACTTACTTGTCAGCTAGTGTGAGTGTATTTCCCCAGAAACAGTAACTACAGGCTAGAAGTGTGCTCAGCATAGTGCAGCAGTAAGTAAGTGTCCATGCAGTTATATGTAAATCAGCAGCCATTACGCCCAAACTGTTAAATATATATATATATAACTTGAATATTTATTAGCAGCAATGAAATAATAAAACAGCTTACCAATTATAATAATTTATAATCATTTGGATATCCCTTGGACAATATAATATAATATTGTAGCGGTTCCTCTGGGAAGGGAGGAACCACAAGGAACACTCGCACACAGAGTTATGCCTTTGAAACCAGTCAGAATGCTGCTGGCCAGATTTATTTCAAACCATTCTTTAAAAAGGCTAACCTGTACTGGTGCGTCCCCTAGTGGCTAGGATGCTCACAAGCATTAACCCGTGAGCAAGGCATGGCGGTGAATGGCCAACCCTGCCCGAGTCATCAATCTCCACACTCGTTATGAAGATGGCAGGCTTGGACATCCACCGCCAGCTCACCCACACAAGAACAGTTTGGCTTCCACTGCTGCTCTTTTCCCTGCAACACATAGAACATGCACAATAACGCATAACATTGCACACAACACTACCTCCCATAATTCACTTCTCTCCACAGCCAATAGGAGCATCCCCAGGACCATTACACTGCCCCCCACTCTCAGCTGTCCCCAGCCATAAAGTTCAGCTCAAAATCCGAAAGGGCCTGGGGCGGCCGTCTGCTGCGGCCTGAATGGCACACAGGACCCTTCCGCTGTGAAGGCTGCCCCCAGGGGGAGGGAGAGGGAGAAGGAATACTAGCCATCTGAATGCTCTAAAGCTGCAACATACCCGTCCCCAACATCCCTAACATTCTCAGCATTAGGGCATGAAGCACAGTTAGTGGCAAGTGGTTGATAAGGTGTCAAAAGGTCTTGATGCAGCACTATAATCCTTCTCCTTTTACACATTTTAACTCTGTAGACCACCTCAGAGAGGTGCTCCAACACAGTGCATGGCCCGACCCAATGCGAAGCAAATTTGGGCGACACCCCCTTCTTTCATGTGGGGTTGTAGACCCAAACTCGCTCGCTGGCAGCAATCCTCTGGCGCGCGCATCATATGCGCGCCTCTGTCTTGCTCCAGCTCGTGCACTGTGTTTAGCCACTCCCGGAGGTGGCTGAGATACTCTAAACCTGGTTTACCGGGTAGTTCTCGGCTCTGGGGGAGACCCAAACACCAAGTCTACTGGCGTGCGCAGCTCACGCCCGAACATTAACACTGCGGGGGTAGATTGGGTGGACTCCTGCAACGCAGTATGGTTTGACCACAGCACCAAAGGTAAATGTTGGTCCCAGTCCCTCTGGTGCTGTGAGGTCAGGATGGCTAACTGCGTGGCCAATGTCCTATTAAAAAGTTCGACCACGCTGTCGCTTTGAGGGTGCAATGGCGTGGTGCGTGTTTTGTGTACCCCCAAACGCGAACACACCTCGCCAAATGCCTCCCCCTTGAAATTTCGCCCCTGATCACTGTGAAGCTCGTCCTGCGCTCCAAAGCGCGTAAACATTTAATCGACCAACATGCTCACAGTGGTCGCGGCACTTTGGTCGGGCACGGCAAAAGCTTCGGGCCACTTCGTGAAATAAGAGCGCCTTAAGCTCTTTGTTAGCATTGCTGACTGCTTCGAGCACCAAGCGGATTACTGAAATAAGAGTAGGGTCTCAGCTCTGTTCATCGATGAGCCGTGCTCGATCGAGTTTGCCCCTCCCTCGGTCTGTATCGCCCGCACCGCCTCTACGCACTCTGTCGCTTCACCCTCCTTCTACGAGTCATACGATTGTAGTACCTCATGAGCCACATCAAGGAGGTGTGGTCACTGCAGAGCTTGAACTTCTGGCCATAGAGGTAAGAGTGTCACCGCCTTCACTATCGCCAGAAGTTCTCCCCTAGTGACGCAGTAATTTTTCTCCGGCTTCAAGAGCACACGGCTGACATATGCCAATACTGGTCCATTTTCATGAGCTAACATGGCGCCAATGCCAACATAGCTCGCATCAGTGCCCAAGATGTGTGAGCGGTGTCTGGGTGTCCCAGAATAGGCGCTATGATCAATGCAGCACGCAGTGTTGAAAATGCGTGCTCACAGTCGCCGCCCCACACAAAAACAGCCTCTTTTTTGGCGAGCCGATGTAATGCTTCAATGCTTCACAAAATGCCTGTAGTATGAGGCTAATCCTGTAAAGCTTTGCAGCTGCCGAATATTACCAGGTGTAGGCCAATTTTTCACCACGCTGACTGTGGCGGGGCCGGTCGCAACCCCCCTCTCGCTCACTACATGCCCCAAAAATGCTACCTCCCGCTGGAATAGGCCCGCCAACACGTGTTCCACGGCGTTCAAATGTGGCTGGAGCGTTACAGGGCCTGAAGGACATTATGCCAAATTGCCATAGGCCTTGGCCGATCAAGAATGCCATTTTGGACCGAGCCTCTGGAGCCAGCGCCACATGCCAATAACCATTGCATAGGTCTAGCAAACTGAACCATCTATGTGTGGGAGCGGGTACGAGTCTTTTTGCGTTACGACATTTATCCACCTGTAATCAACACAAAAACGCCACACACCATCTTTCTTATTCACTAATGCAACCGGGGCCGACCATGGGCTGCTGGAAGGCTCAAGAACTCCAGCCGCCACCATCTCTCATATTTTATCTTCCGCTGGGCTGCGCTTAGCCAGTGGAAGCCACATAGGCTGCTCGCAGATGGGTGCGGCATCCCCGGTAAGAATGTGATGTTGGACGAGATTGGTACTGGTACAGCTTTGACCTAATCTGACCTCCTGCCCTAGCGTTAGGATACAGTTTTGGTGCAATACCTTGACCGGACCATTTCCCTCCAAAGGCCTTAGTCTATACACCAGTAGGTCTCCGACCTGACTCTCTACAATGTAGGGTCATGAGTTCCACCTATCCACTAACGTTTGCTTACCCTTCAGGCCCAGGTTTCTAACCAACACTTGATCTCCATTACGAAGATGGCTATACCTGATTTTCTGATAATATCGTGCTTTGTTGTTTCGGTTCATTTTGTCAACTGCGGACTGAGCTGATTGATAGGCCGCTTGGAGTTCATGCTTCAACTTAGTCACATACTTAAAATGTTAGGAAGGTGACACATAGTCTCGTGACACCCCAAAACAAACATCTACTGGGAGCCTAGCTTCCCTTCCAAACATAAGAAAATAGGGCTAGTACCCTGTAGCCTCATTCGAAGTGCAGTTATAGGCGTGCACCAAGTGTGCGATATGCACCTAGACTTCTGGTGGACCTTAAGTGTCCCCAGCATGTCCAGCAAATGTAAGGGGCAGACCCCTGCAGTACTCCTCCAGGCCGGTAGGGACAGACGGCCTATCAGAGCGGGTAGTGCAGCCGCTGTAGTACCCATCGGCGCCATCAGCGGTAATGAGTTCCACCTGTAGATGAGGGTATAAAGGTGCTTCTCGCGTTCAGTCCCACGCTGGTTCATTGTTCGTACTTTGCGTTACAATACCAGCCGGTAATTTGGTCAGGTCGAGATGGTGTTTCTCTTTGCCGTACTCGGCCGTTCTCCTTCAGTAATCCTGTCCTCTTGTTTGAAGCTTCTATTGAGCTATTTTCCCTTCTACAATTTTCTGCTCAGTCCCTGCGTCATATCGATGTGTGTGCTGGGTCTGTGCACGCACACTTAGTGAAATCACAGTGTAGTAAAGTGATAGAAAGCGTTTCAAAACAGCCCCTGTTTGTGTGACTTTGCCCTGCTCTCCCCTCTCTGTCCCCGCTTCCGTTAAGCCTGCTTTCCCCCACGCAGGTGCGGTGGGTTTTGGTTTGTTTTCCTTTGTTTTCCCACCGCTATTCCCAGACAGCGGTGGGTTCTTTTCATTGGTTTTTTCCCGCCTCTTCTCCGGCACACTCCTCTTCTCTACTGCAGTCTCTCTCCTCCGACAGCGAGAGGCCCAGCATAGCCCAGTGGTTAAGGCATTTGCCTGGGCTGCTGAAGATTGGGATTTGATTCCCAACAAAAGCCACTTTGAACCAGACTGTGTGTGTGTGGGTGGAAAGAGTGATTCCCCTTTCATTGGGACTTTGTTTATTTCTTTGTTTTGCCCTTTCTGGCCGCCTTCAGCATTTGGGTTCGCTCTCAATTTTCCCGTGTTGGCTCCCCCGCCAGCACGTTACAGCAAAGTCCTGTTAAACCTATCCAACTGAGGATCTCCTTATGGATGGTATTGGGGAATTAAATACTGTGGCCGCGGTCTGATCCTTGGTGGGAAATGCTTGCACGTAGTGTGTGAAGTAGTCAGTGACAACCAACACATTTCCAACATTCTGAGAATACTTCACTTAAATTGGGTTCAGAAGCATGGTGCCTCCACTGGGAAAATACTACATTTACCTGTAAGCTAGCGTGAGTGTATTTCCCCAGAACCAGTAACTGTAAGCTAGAAGTGTGCTCAGCATAGTGCAGCAGTAAGTAAGTGTTCAGCAAATCAGCAGCCGTTACACCCAAACTGTTATATAATCTATCTCAAGTTATAATACTGCTCTCTCTTTTTCCCTCCCCTTTGAACAGCCCGGATTTGTAACGAATCACACCTTTATGGCAATCTCAACCTAGAGGAAAGAGCAACAAGGAAAATATGCAAGAACCTGAAAGGAAAACACAAGTATAAAGCAACCCTTAAACACATAACCCCAAATGCGCACTGTTGGGGCCCAATGGTGCACAGTCCATAGCTCTGAAGAGGTACGTGGACTTGAGCTCGTCCAGGATCCCGAACCAGGCTCCATGAAGCGGCTGGTTACCATTCTCTTGGGATGATGTGGCTCGAGGAGCAGAAAGAAGCTAGTCAGCATCCCAAAAATGCGGGCTGTCTCACAGGTAACCAGCCCGATAGGTGTGTATGCCTGTTAGCTTGTCCTGGCTAACAAAAACACAAGCTAGCTAGGCCCCAAACTGGCTGTTAGTTCACACTGCCACTTCAAACTGGTGCGCACAAACTGTCCTCAGCCACCAACCGGCTGATAATTCCTCCAAAGGAAATGTTCTGTCGCCCTTTGGATGCTTGCAATTGTCCAGTTTGACTCACAGCATTGACCTTCTGACCCACACACACGCCCACCTGCTCGGTCCTCGTTTTTTTCTCACTCCACCTCGTTTTTCTCTCGTTCCTCGTTTTTCTCTCGTTCCTCGTTTTTCTCTCTCAAGCCCCGGTTCCGCCCTCCATTTTCGCGGGCAAAACTCACTCTCCCATTCTGATTGGCTCAACACTTGAGTAACAATGACACCACAAACGTGAATAGAGTCCATTGGCTCAAAACACTGGCAGAAAGGGAATCCAGAGAAACACGGACCAGCGCAAAGCATTTTGGGCTATGTAGTCCTGCAACAGCAATAATGGTAAATAGATCTAGAGATGCACAGTACAACTGATAACCAACTGAAATAACTCCCCTCAATTTCCAGAGGTCCCTACACACTGATGCACCCCCCATGCAATGACAGATGTTGGCTATTGTACTTGCTACTGAAAAAATCGGAACAGTACATTGTGTCCTTGGCAAGGAGAACTCTAAGTATTTCCCCAAATCAAGCTATAATATGGAATCATCATTTCCACCATCTTTCTTTCCATCTTGAGCTTGAGCCCATTTTTGCATAGAATTGATGTATGACTTTCTGTTTGTATAAAGTTTTAGTTTCCATTTCTTGTTGCAGCAACAGACTGTGTACTAAACACTTCAAGTGGTGAGAAATTTGCTTGCAGACACTGATCCTTTGGTGGATGCTTCTTTTATAAACAGTCATGTTCCCCTGACCTGTTACCAACTCACCTACTTATTGTAGAATATTTCAAAACGGTATAATTGGACTATTCTGTCTCACTCTTACTTGGTGTTAGTGATCTTTTAGAGCAGGGGTGCTCACACTTTTTTGGCTTGCGAGCTACTTTTAAATTGACAAAGTCAAAAAGATCTACCAACAATAAAAATGCTAAAAAAAATTTAGAGAGAGAGAGAGAGAGAGAGAGACTTTATATTTAAAATATATATTGTTTATCTTGCATAGCAGCATGAACATGTTTG
>JBBIGC010143115.1:0-20052 GCA_037576955.1 Lepidarchus adonis | reverse complement strand
TGTGTGTGTGTGTGTGTGTGTGTGTGTGTGTGTGTGTGTGTGTGTGTGTGTGTGTGTGTGTGTGTGTGTGTACGTATGTCTAAATAGTAAATCTAAAGTAGTAGAAGATTTCAAAAAATGGGCTCTGTCATTCTAAGGAGGGAGGAGGAGGTGTGTGTGTGTATATATATATATGTATGTACTTTATTTCATTAGTATTAGTGTCACAGAGAGCCCATCATGTAAAGTGGGCATTCACACATTACACTTGCGTGCAAACAGGCTGGCAATTTACATGGGTCATGGCTCCAGCAGAAACAAATATTTTCAGGTTTCTGAAGCTGTATTGGTTTCACAAATATTTATTTTATGCAAAGGATCTAGAAATAAGGTCATATCCGCACAAAAAGCTGGCAGGTGTTTCTGTGTCTGCACAGGGATGTGCATGTGTGACAGAGATTGAGTGGTATCATTAATTAAAAAAAAGTATAATAATAAATATAATAGTAATAACAACAACAATAATGCACTTATTATTATTATTATTATTATTATTATTATTATTATTATTATTATTATTATTATGGATACATGTGTTTGCTCTGTAACAATATATAAATTGTATTTAACATTTTTATTATTTATATTAAATAATGTTTGTTTTTGAGAGAGAGTAAGATTTTTTTCATCTGGTTTGGGAGTTTTAGTGTTAATTACATTTCTCACTGTGGAAACTGCAAGATGACAATGCTTTGCTATCTTCTTGTAGCCTTCTCCTGCATTGTGGGCATCAATAACTTTCATTTTCAGAGTCTTACACAACTGCTTAGAGGAACCCATCATTGTTGAGTGTCCACAAATGTGTGCACAAGGTTTGACGAGTCTGAGTGTTTGTAAAGCTTTGAAATTGGCACCAGCTGACATTTGCTGATGACAGCTGTTGCCATGCTTCAGACATAAGGATCTAAATATGGTCTGACTTTGGAACTTTTCTGACTTTTTAGGTTTTGCACAGTGCCATAATAATGTTTTTATTATTTTTATTTCTATATCAGTTTATGGCATAAAAAGTAACTATGCATCATTGTCCTAGAGAGACTGTGTTAACATCTTTTCAATTACAAAATCCCCATAATGTGTAATTTATCAAGGGGTGGCCAAACGTTTGCATAAGACTGTGTGTATATATAATGCAAAACCAATAAATCCGGAAGAAAAGAAAAGAACATGTCCAATATGTAGAATAGTATAAGTCACACATTTCAATGTGTTTTTCAATAGAGTGCACACCTAGTTCATGTTAAATAAGCATTGCATAGTAAAGGTGAAGTAAAGGTAAAGATCAGCTGTAAAAGACTAAAGATAAGACATGGACACATTACATTTGAGAAACATACAGCTCTTGTACTATGTTAGAGAAAAATCTTAGGTTAGATTAAACTTTGAAATGTGAGTTATCAGTTCTTTTTATTTTTGGTTGAAGCTGAAATGCATCATGAATCACTGTATTTTCGGTCAATATGTAGCCACATCATAAATACAGTTGCACTCATAAGTTTACATACCCTTACAGAATTTATGATTTCTTGTCAATTTGTCAGAGAATAAGAATAACACAAAAACCTTTTTTTAACTCATGGTTAGTGGTTGACTGAAGCCAGTTTTATTGTCAAAGAACTGTGTTTACTCTTTTTAAATCATAATGACAAAAGAAACTACCCAAATAACTTCTGGTAGAATTCAGGAAAAATGTGGTGTGGCTGTTTTTTAAGATGTGCAATAAGGAGGCACTTGTAGAAAGAAACATTACTACACATGCCGCCAAGTATCTCACTTACAATATGTCAAACAGCACAGAGACAAGCCTCAAACCTTCTGGCACAGTGACAATGACATGTCATTTCGAGTGATGATACTAAAATTGAACTTTTTGGCCACAACCATAAACACTACATTTGGATAGGAGTCAAAAAGGCCTATGATGAAAGGTACACCATTCCTACTGTGAAACACGGTGGTGGATCATTGATGTTTTCGGGATGTGTGAGCAACAGAGGCACAGGAAATATGGTCAGAATGGATGGCAAGAGGAATGCAGTAAGTCATCAAACAATACTGGAGGAAAAATTGCACTCATCAGCCTGGAAGCTGCACATGGGACGTACTTGGACTTTGGACAATGATCATGCCAATGATCCAAAACACCAAGGCCAAGTCGACCTGTCATTGGCTACATTTAATTAAAGTGAAAGTGAAGGTTCTGGAGTGGCCATCTCAGTCTCCTGACTTCAATATCATTGAGACACTCTTTGGAGACCTCAAACATGCACTTCATGCTAGACAGCCCAAGAATTGACAGGAACTGGAGGCTTTTTGAGGCAGGAAGCCTTACGATTTGAGAAGATAAAGAGACTCATCCACAACTACCACATAATAATTCAAGTTATCATTGATGTTAAAGTGGACAATACACTGTATTAAGAACTTGGGTATGTAAACTTTTGATCATGGTCATTTGGGTACTTTGTGTTGTGATTATGATTTAAAAAGAGTAAACACATTAATAATTAATGGCTTCAGCCAAACACTAACCATCAGTGAAAGAAAAGTTTTTGTGTTATCATTCATATTCTCTGAAAAATGGTTAAGAAATCATTCTGTCAGCGTATGTAAACTTATGAGCACAACTGTTTATTAAACCAGATTACATTTTCAGCACTCTGTGTGACTATCAGACTATCAGAAACAACACACATACACATACATTGTTATGTGTTAATATGTGACATTGCAGCATGCCTGAAGACAATCTAGATTTGTGAAGGGGGACAGTGTCCATTTACATGCAGCAGTCTTAAAGGCTCGGTTTTTGACTCATACAGATATGGAGGCTTTATTGAACAGCACTGTGCTTTATTAACAGCTGGCAACATGCATGAATGAGTAGCACATTTATAGCTAACACCAATGTCTCTCGTGGCAGTCCCATGTTACTGTAAAGCATTTAGTAGGTGCTCAACTGCATTCTTCTACCATATATGACAGTAAATGTGTAAATATGAACAAACACATGGAGCACATACAAAACAGAAATGAAGTGACCTTTACTGTACTTCTGTGGTAAATACAAAAAATTATCTAAAGTCATCTGAAGAGTCTGCCTTATACTTGGAAGCGATAAAGATGGGCAAAAAATTTCCAAAAAGCAATACAAATGAAAGAAAGTGAATGAAGGACAATCCAAAAAAGCAAATGAGTCACGTTGTCTTCTTGTATAGCATGGATGATTATGTTTCAGCTGGCAACACGTTATTTAACCCTAACTGATGCAGTGAGTAGCTTCGCATTACTTAAATAACCATGTCAGAAGACACATTCTGTGGTGGTGGAAAAGATGTTAATTTGTTTCAGAAGGGTTAAATTATTGACATGCATCAAGCAAAGAAAAAAAATCTTGAATGACCATGATCGGTGATCACGTAAACATTTCATAAAATCAAATAATAAAAAAACAACAGCAGATCTCAATGCTATGTTCTATAGTGAATGTAAAAGCATTTACACATGCACAATGCAAAGGGAACTTAAGGGATTGGGACTAAACAGCTGTGTAGCTATAAGAAAACCTCTGATCAGTATGGCTTATTGCAAAAAAGGGCTTACTTTTGCTAGGGAGCATAGAGATTGGACTCTGTAGCAATAGAAGAAGGTCATGTGGTCTGATAAATCCAGATTTACCCTGTTCCAGAGTGATGGGCATATCAGGGTAAGAAGAGAGGTGCATGAAGTGATGCACCCATCATGTTTAGCGCCTACTGTCAGATCTAGGTTCATCAATGATACGTGCTCAAAGAATGAGGTCAGCTGACTACCTGAATATACTGAATGACCAGGTTATTTCATAAATTAATTTCTTCATCCCCAAAGGCACGGGCATATTCCAAGATGACCATGCCAGGATTCATTGGCCTCAAAATGTGAAAGATTGGTTCAGAAAGTATGAGACACAAATTTCACACATTGATTGGACACCACAGAGTCCAGACCTTAGCCCCATTTTAAGAATTTTTGGGATGTGCTGGAGAAGAATTTGTGTAGCCATTGATATAATAAAGTGATATAATAACTCTGGATGGATATAAATGTGACATTGCAAAAGCTTATCAAAACGTTGCCATGGCAAATGTGTGCCGTAATCAAAGCTAAAGGCGGTCCAATGAAATATTGGTGTGTGACATTTTTTTGGGACGGTCAGTATATGTGTGTTGCAAGAGAACATCTCTATGATGGGCTGGAATACATCAGTGATGTGCCGTGTTTCAGGACTTACGACATCATAGCACCTCACCCAGATGGACAATTTTGGCATCCCTTTATAAATAACAGTCTCTCTAGGACATGGCAAAAAAATACACAATATTTTCAGCAAACATTGATACATATTTACTTTTTATATCAGAAATTGAACAAAAATAAAAACATTTTTATGGAACTGTACAAAAGTTTGGGCATCCTACATAATTAGTACTTAGTTACTCCTCCACTGGCAGATATCACAGCTTGCAAACGCTTTTTATATCTAAAATCAATCCGTTCTTATACTTGAGATATTCTTCCTTGCAAAAGGCTTCTACTTCAGTAATATTCTTTGGGGCAGTGGTGGCATAGTGGTTAGGACTTGGCCCCTGAGATCTGAAAGTCGCAGGTTCAAGTCCCAGCCTGGGCACCACTGAGGAACCCTTGATCAAGATACCGTCCTCACTTCACTGCTCCCCGGGCACTGTTGATAGCTGCTCCACGTGTGCACGCCTGATGGGTTAAATGCAGAGGACAACTTTCATTGTGGTGCACTGTGTGCAGTGGGGTATTCACTATGATCAGAAATCACGAATCACTAAATCACTTAATCTTGAGGTTGTCCATGGTGGACTTCGAATTTGCTGTTATTTAGTAGAATCCATTCTTCCCTCTACCCATGCAGTGTTTCCCAATTCAAATCCATAAGCATGATGGATCCACCCCATGCTTAATGGTTGGCAAGGTGTTCTTTTCTTATTTTGTCACTCCTTTTTTCTCTAAACATGCATACTTCTGACGTTGGATTTTATGATGGGGGCGTAGGTAAAGGTTTTCTTCTGCAAACTCTTCCACCATCACTCCTGAGTCTTCTAAATCTTCCTGCAGGATTTTTGCAGTCAAATGGGGATTTTGATTTGTCTTTCTGACTAGTATACGAGCAGTTCTCTCCAAGAGTTTTCTTGGTCTTCCAGGTCTCATCTTGACCTCCTCCACAGTTCTCCTGAACTGCCATCTCTTAATTACATTTCTCACTGTGGAAACTGCAAGCTGACAATGTTTTGCTATGTTTTGCATAAGACTGTACTTAAGTAAAGTCCAGATACTCAAAAACTGTACTTAAGTAAAGTATTTAAGTAAATGTAGTTGATACTGTCTACCCCTGCTAATAATTAATAAGTCTTTGATAATTATTGTGATACTTTGTTTCCTGATGTGAAGTGTTTTAAAAGAGCTGAAAAAGAATATTGTCTGAAATGGAAACAAAGTTTCAGTACACATTGGGCCTGACAGTAAATGAAAAGTAAATAAAATAATTAAATAATAAATAAAAATTACTACAGAATGTAGTGTACTGCATGTGCCACAAAACCAAATGTCATTGATGAGAGCTAACGGTTGTTCATACAAGGTAATTCAGTTTTCAAATTGTCAAAATTGTCTAAAATTGTTTGTGCTGACCTGAACAAGGTAGCAATATTGTTTCATTGCTTTCATTTTTACAGCTTACCAAATATTCTTTTTTTTTCTCCTTTTTCAGTCAAAATGCTTAACCTTTTTCTCATTTAATATTTAGATTTTTTGTTGCCAAAATGGCTTTTTAAAAAAGTAGATTTTAAATAATGCACTTCCTCATTCTCTTTACATTCATTTTATAGTGGCAATAGGCAAGCTAGCAAAGTGTTTGACTTGGTTACAGCTAACGTATAACTCAAGACATCAGGCAGAAAGAGACATGGTTCACCCTACAGACTGAACTTCATTTAACATTTAAATCCACTGTAATAGAGCAAATAGACAAATAACAAAGTATGTCACTGTACTGTTACAGGCTGCACTGTTAAGGTGGCTACAAAGAAACACAGAGAAGTAATGGGTGAGAAACAAAAATAATGTTAGGGCTTGTTTTTGGTTTGGAGTGTCACCCAGTTGGCTCAGCACAGCAGCAGTAAAGGGAAAAACACAATTTGGCACGCTCAGTCAAGCACAACTATAAGGAAGTTCATCCAGTGCAGAACTCTGATGAACATTAGGCAGAAATTTCTTAAAACAGATAGGGGCACTCAAATCCTCAGCTTGCTTTTGTAATTTCTCTTGCATTTCTCATGTTATTATAGTTCATTATAGTTTGAGGGCTCAACTAGTTATTATATACTATCTATTTAGTCATACGAAGTAAACCACAACAAAATGTGACTTTTGCATTAAACCCTTCAGTGCAGTGGGCTCAAGGGTGCCTCAGTGATGGCCAATGTCCTAATCACTAGGCCACCACAGCTTTACTGAAGTTAAAAGACATGCTTTTCCTGCCTGTGCACTGCTGGTGCCAGCTATGTGGTGACATGAAACAAACACATCTCCACCAGCATTTACTGAGGAATTTACTATCACTTTGATGTTTGATGAGCATTTTCCTGTGAGATAACAGCTTAGCTGTCAGCACTAACTACCTTTAATTTGTAGTTGAGAGATGCTTATCTGCTTTGTTAACTTGTTTTTCCTCATTTACAGGTGGTCGCATTAACAGCAGCTATGTGTGGATGTACAACTCTCAGCTGAACTTGTGGATCAGGGTAGCCTCACTCAACAAGGGCCGTTGGAGACACAAGATGTCCGTGCTGCTCGGGAAGGTAAAGATAGGCATTGTTCTAGAAGCTTCTAATATGCAGTTAGCTTATGTTCTTAAAATAACATTGAAGAGTTCATAACCTCTGGAAAACCACTTTTGGTTCCACAACGAATCTTTAAAGTGGGCTGTTTTAAGTCTTAGGCCTTGTTCATGCAGGCAGTCCTTCATAAATGAATGCTCTGTTTTGTAGTGGTGTTTGATTGGCTTTGATATGACATTATATTTGCATTTGTTTGCCTCTGTTGAATGCCAGCCTGCATCCATTGCATGGAGCATGCAGAATTTAAGCTCCATTCAATGTCTGCAATATCTGAAATGAACGTATGTCCAACATTAGCGACAGCAAAGCAGCACAGGTCGCAATTAACATTTACGTATCTGATTTGAAGAAAGGTAAGCCTAATAATTTTTGTATTTCAGCGTTCTTAATTTTATACTGAAGAATTTAAATGTACAGTAGATGGATGATTAACATCACTGTACTGCACCACCATTTAATTGAGAGCCCTTTCCCATCACATGCACAGACATGCATCATAGCAGTAGAGTAATGGAGCAGTGCAGAGCAATTTTCCAACATCAAAGAAAGGGTTTTCTTTTTCTTCTCGCATTTTTATTTTCTAATTAATTCCATCGTATTCATCAGAATATGACGACCAGATTGTGAGGTTATACTAAGTAAAGCTAATCATATGCTGCATTTACACGAGATCAACGCTACAATCACTTTCATTTTACAATACACACAGTGTCTGCGCATTTTGCATTGAGTACTGGCATGACAGCTATGCTAACTGCTAACCAATGCTATCCGTGTGTTATACTGACCTGTCACTGAACTGGTCTTTGGTTTGCATTGCGTTTTAATATGTTCATTGCTGCAGTACATTTAAATTCAGCTAATCATTAAGGAATGTCATCTTTTGTGCACTGAATTATGGTATACTTTTATCAAATGTGTTTTCATGTTTATAGGTTTGCAAAATCAATGTATAAGCTACGGACTGTCATAGGGGAGATATGGTATACCTGTTGACCTGAGAAATAGGCAGGAATAATGGCAGTGTTATTCATATGTGTTAATTTTTTCCACAGGCATATGCAGTGGGAGGGTATGATGGTCAGTCTTGTCTCAGTAATGTGGAGGTGTATGACTCCTTCTCCAATCGCTGGACAGAGGTGGCCCTTATGAAGGAGGCAGTGAGCTCTCCAGCTGTGGCCAGCTGTGCTGGGAGACTGTTTGTCATCGGGGGAGAACCAGATGAGAACAGCTGCTCAGACAAGGTGAGAAAAAATGTGAATTAGGCTTCTGATTGTGGGAAACGTCTAGATGACCACAGGTGAGTGCTCAACAATAGAGATAAAAAAGTTAAAACTTTAATTTACAAATTTATAAAACTGTAACGTCATTAATTATTTATTTCTATGTAACATTCAAGCCCCAACTGCCTTCACAAATGCTTATATCTAAATAATAAAACATAAATGGGGGGATGAAAATGTTAATTAAAAAAGGATTAATTCGATGTTTGATTCAGTTTTACATATGAGTGTATGAGTGTCCTGTGTTATGACCATCATGAGTTTAGGAGGGAGGAAGTTTTATATTCAAGATATGTACAGTGGAGCTGCTTTGGCTCCAGAAGGAAGCAGATGCTCTTTTCTCCTCTCCTACATTCCTGCTTGTTTCCGTGTCTTGTCTATCTCAGAGACTCTCTCTGTCCTGCTATTCTAATCGACTTTATTCGACTCTAATTCAACTGGTCTCTAAATGCGACCGACACTCTTGGTTGTCCTGTTGGACCGTCTGCAGTGAAGTTCACCATGGGCGGCTGGGAGTGCCGGCTGGTGTGTTTATCTGGGCTGTCCATCGAGGAAGGGGAACTAATCTTATCTGGATCTACGGGGACAGGAATCCCGTTGTTTGGATTAAGCGGTTTTCTGGGATCACCAACTGGAAAAAAGCGGTTTCAGGTGTCGAAAAACTGCCCCAAAATCTGACCGGAATAATTACTGAGGTGGGTGAAGCGGTGATCACATAAAGTGTTACTGTGACAGGAAGGACTCACTGCACAGTGAAATTGATTCCATCTTGGTGAAACTTGCCGCTTTGCAAGACGATTGGAACCAGAGACCAGTGACTGACTTGAGGATTAAAAGTGGAAAAATGCATTTTATCCGACCCAAATTGTATCTCTCATTCGGCTGACCCCCCCTGCTCCGGCGCTGACCCTGAGCTGAGCACTGAAGTCATAACAAATTCCTCCAGGAAAACATGATAAGGAGACCGCTCTGAGAACCCCAGGTTTTTTTTTTAGCCCTATCACCCTGCCCGTCTGGACAGAGTGAAAGAAGCTCTTTTTTATCCTTATCTTTTCCTCATGTTGTAATTTCCTTTCTGCTACCTCTCATCTGACCTGTCTTCCCCCAAATGTCTGTATGTGCCCTTTGGTTGGAGAGGTCCAATTTCAGGGCATGTAAAAGTGTACTGACAAATAAAGGCTTATCATCATCATATCAAACAGAAAATCACATTATATAAAATAATATAAATTGATTTGCATTTCATTGAGTGAAATAAGTATTTGATATCTGTGATATTCTTCTTCAGCTAGTGAGAGTATTAGAGGTTCTCCTTTTGGATTTTTTTTTTTATTTTGCACTTTTGGACTTTTGCATTTTTTATTTGACTTTAAGGCAAAACGTTTCATCTTGAGAATGCTGGTGGAGTTCAGAGACCATGAGAGAGAACCTGTTTTACCCCATTATACCTCATTATACATCTCATATCTTTGGAACCATATGAATTACATCATAAATTATTTTCTCCTATGATTCCTTGGCAGGTGCTTAAACTAATGTACCAAGCCACACCCATGTCCACTCCTGAAAATGACTACCATGTTCTAAAAACTTGAAAGTTTCAAAACTATTTCCTCCATAGCCATATATCCAAATTTTATAAAATTTGGTGCACATGATCTCTAGACTATGGTTACAAAAATGGCTGAAGCAGATTATTATTTAAAACCTTTTGGATTTAATGTGTCCGTGGCCTAAATCCAGTGCAAGGGGTACATTTGAATTCCAAATGCATTAGATTGGAACATGCCTGGTGTCAGTGGTGCCCAGGCCACCCCGGTAGCTTGGACTCATTATAACTGCTTGCGTTTCTAGTTTTTTTGTTCTTGCTTCATACAAGGTCCTAGCTGCTGAACAGTCTGGTTACTGATTCTCCTTATCATGACTCATTTTCATTATGAGACAAATCTGGACTGACAGCAGGCCAGTCAAGCACAAACTGTTTGTATTTATGAAGCCATGCTCTTTTAGCATAGGAGCAGTGGTAATGTAACTTCACACAAATGCAAGCCATCCAGGCCATCTGAACTGATTCATCTTCCATACCATGACACATGTTTGCTTTTGAGTACTCAACTCAACCACAGTTTATTCTTTTGGCAGATTCTTTGGTCTTTTTATAGAGTCCCCACTAATGTCCCCACTTGTGAGCAGTTTTTACAAGTTAAAGACATCAAATCTATTGTTTGTTTATATTTTCAGAAAACATTGATGCATAGTTACTTTTTCTGGCATAATTAAACAAAAATAAAAACATTATTATGGCACTGTGCAAAACAATTGGGCACCTTAAGAGTTTCAAAGTCTCAGATTCTTTTTACAAGGTTTCAGACCATAATCAGTTTGTTAGACCTAAAGCTTTGCAACAGCTGTCATGAGTAAATATAAGCTGGTGCCAATTTCAAAGCTTTACACATACTCTGAATCTTCAAACCTTGTGCACACACTTGTGGACACTCAACAACCATGGGTTCCTCTAAGCAGCTGTGTAAGACTCTGAAAATTACAGTAATTGATTTCCACAATGCAGGAGAATCTACAAGAAGATAGCAAAGCGTTGTCAGCTTGCAGCTTCCACAGTGAGAAATGTAATTAGCAGTTCAGTGGAACTGTGGAGGTCAAGATGAGATCTGGAAGACCAAGAAAACTCTCAGAGAGAACTGCTCATATGGTGGTCAGGAAGATGACTGCAAAAAACCTCCAGGACATGCAGGAGTGGTGATGCACCGTTCCACAAGATCTTCATTGGAGAGTCAGCAGAAGAAAACCTTACCTGTGTCCCCATCACAAAGACCAACATCAGAAGTATCATCACAGTCCCCTGATTTGAACATCATTGTAAATTTGTGGGTAGATCTTAAAAGAACTGTGCATGCAAGACTACCAAAGAATATTACAGAATTAGAAGCCTTTTGCAAGGAAGAATGGGAGAAAATTCAAAGTACAAGAATTCCAAAAAACATTTAGCTGCTATACAAAGCATTTGCAAGCTATATTTGCCAGTGAAGGGTGCCCAAACATTTGCACAGTGTCATAATAATGTTTTTATTTGAATTTTTTTTTTTTGTTTAATTTATGGCATAAACAGTAACTATGCATCAATGTTTGCTGAAAATATTGTGATTTTTTTTTCTGTGTCCTAAAGAGACTGTGTTAACATCTTTTCAATTACACATTGTAGAATCTAAGCACAAAATTTCCTGAAAGCAACAAAAGATTTTCCTAACAAGTTTCACTCTCATTGCCCTCATAGCTCGGTTTGTTATGCAAACAGCCTCACAAAAGGTGCCTGGAATGTGAGCGTGAACAGCACCACTCCCAGCAAGAAATGACTAGAAAGTACAGCACAGTGCTGCATCTTAGGTGTGTGGCAGCTGTTGTAGAATTATTAGCTAGAAAGTGATTGCAAACCGTTGTGAAAGGTTTTAAGTGTGAAAATAATTACTCATACCCACAAAAATAAAAATTGATTTTAAAAAGTGTATTTTTATGTTGATTTTTTTCTGTGAAAATATGGATTTGGAAAAATAAAATTTCCCTTATAACAAATCTTCTCAGGTAACCGAAGCTTATATATAATTTTTTTAAATGTATTTTTAGTTAAATTTTCTAAATACAGGCTCACTTAGGATTAAAGTTAGTAAAAAATAATAAAGAAATACTAAAACTGAAGTCTATATTTACATTTTAACAGCATTCTCCACAATTATAGGCACTCGTTAAGATTTGATAAAAGCCTTAAAATAAATTTATTTTTTATTGCAGCGTAATCTCACAGAGATAAAATCTAACATAACTTAAGTGATAGAAAAAAAATTCTCACTAAGAAATATTTTAAATAAAAATATTGGCACCCTAACAGTTTCTGTAAAATAAAAGTAATTGAAACATTTTTGTAATTTCTAGATTAGTTTTTAAATGAAATAATTAAATAATGAAATAATAAATAAAATATGAAACAGTAAAATGAAATGTGTTCTTAAAGTCAGTTTTTTTCTGTGCAAATATGGACTGTTGCAGAAAAAATGCATTTTATCCCTCTAACATATATGATGGAGCTTATGACCACTGTGGTGTACTTGTCCAAATTAGTGAGTGAATCTCACAGAATCACGTAGCACTGTGCAGGTGGGAGACAGTGATACATTTCTCTGTGTGCGGCATAGCAGTGGTCCAGTGTGTTGTTACTGCGGGTTTGGCAGGAGATATGCTGGTGAAAATCTCCTGAAACTATTAATAGTCCAAAAGATTGTGCAACCTTGCAGTGATAAATGTGATTAATGCAAACTCGTGTTAAATGATGGATAAAGAAAGAACCTGTAGCAAGTGCAGAAATGAAGGATCTTGGGTGTGTGGCAATTGGATGAAACTGGATTTCTGTCTCTCTCTGTCTCATGCACACACACACTTCAAGCTGTGATTATTACACTTATTTATTTCATATATATCCTGGAATTTCACATGCAAAAAAAGAATATGAATAGACAATTAAAATAGACAATAAATACAATGTTTGTTACTTCTAACTTTCGAACATGGTTCAGTTCCAAAGGAACCAGAACTGTCCTTTGCATAAATCAAAGGAAAGCGTGTTATTGGCTTATTGTAAAATCTAAACTGTCAACATGTTGGTTTATACACACAGCTGAGCTTTTTTCTCTTTCACTTTTCAGCATCAACCTACAAACATTGTCAAGTGTAACATCTCTCTGTTTCATTCAGCATAAGGGCGCTGTTCAAATAACTTGTTCTGTGTGAAAGTCTTTTTTATCAGTTCCTGTTTATGTGGTTGTACTTATTCCATTATCCTCTCTGTTGGAAGAGGCAGATGGTGAGCAGGAAGCTTCTTCTCAGTTGATGGATTTGTAGAGGATTCGAGCTGAACAAGTCTGCCAGATGGACTGTAACCGTTAAACTTTAGCTATATCATGTTTCTTAGAGTTGAAGTGCTATATGCGAGCACAGAAAACACAAAGAGAACATTATACAAACACATGGTACATTGAACACAGACATGCTAAGGGAGAGAAGGAGAAGAATTAAACTTTCCCACAAATTGACAGTTAGCAGTTGCATATGTTTTAACAAATATTTTGAGGAAGCGAGTTCCAAAACTACACTAAAAGATCTATTATTAATTTCTGTTATAAACAAGGGGAAATTAATGACAAAATAGTATTTTATAATAGTATTAATAACAATCTGTTCTATAAATAATACCAATAAAATGGAATAGATTGTATCTTTTGCACTAGTACTACTAATAATGTCTTTTATTAGTAAGGTTCAGGTTCCAAGTCATTGTAAACATAAATAAAACCCATTATAAAATCCTTTGTTTGCAGCATATTGGCTTTATTTGGTTGGAGTCAGTTGAACCATCTGCTCTTTTAGCCTCATTTCCATTGGTCTGTGGAAAGAGCAGCTGTTCTGTAGCAGCCTGTTTGTAACTGGAGCTGTGCACATCTCACTCTAACTCAGTGGCTAACAGACACTGGCATATTTGGTGTGTGAGTGAGTGAGAGAGAGTGAGAGAGAAACCTACATGGCAGATAGGCATGTCTTTTGGATTGTCTCTTTGAGCTATCGAATAACGCCTCACACACAGTCCCCTCAGTCTTCATTAAGGTCTCATTTAAAGTCTCTTGCTTTTCCTTTTTTGCTCGCAGACATCTGAGAGAGAGAAAAGAGAGAGAGAGAAAGACAGGCTGGTTATCATTCAGATCTATTGTAATGTAAATGTGAGTTCAAAGCTTTAAGCTGGTAGGTAAACTAACTCTATACTGATCTGACAACTCAAATGTCCACTGTTGATTAGTCCTCCTAAGGTGAGCATGGGCCCAGAGAGTGCTGTGATATTTCTGCACTGAATTAATGCAAGACTTTTTCTTTGAGTTGGCATATCTTGATAGTGCAGCTGGTTGTGTTAAGCGATTTTTGAAGTTTTATTTCTCATTCAAGGCCTTTTCCTACACCCACTCCTTCCTTCTTGTTCACCAGGTCCACATTCTATTGAAGAGTGTAATGAAAGTGACTATTATGTCATTGTGAACACACCACAGCAACACAACGAACTGTCCATCATACGTGCACACGTGGAGCAGCTGGAAGCCGTCAACAGCAGTGAAGTGGGGATGGTACCTTGCTCAAGGATTACCTCAGTGGTGCCTGGGACTTGAACCTACACAGTTATCAGAATTTGTTCATATAAATATAAATCTCACTATGTGTTTGTTAGTCCAGTAGCAACGCTTTTAAAATGTTCTTGTCCTATGTGTGTCCCCAGTGTTGGGGATGTTTGTGTTATGCTGATATTATCCTGTATGTTTCATAAAGTTAATGGGTGTTATGTATGTTATTGGCATCATGGTGTGTTTATTTTTGTCATTTACAGGTGCAATGTTATGATCCTGAGACAGATGGCTGGTTGCTAAGAGCCAGTATTCCGGTTTCCAAGCGTAATATAACAGCGGAGTCACTGAACAACCTAGTGTATGTGTGTGGTGGCCTGACCAAGTGCATCTACTGCTATGACCCAATGCAGGACTTTTGGATGCCCATTGTTAACACCTTCAGCAGACAGGTACCTGTCCATTTTGACCATGTGACAACTTTTCAACTCCAACACATGCTGATTTTCCTAATGACATCATTTTAAATAATATCATGAACACTGTCGTAATAAAGTAATTTGATGAGAAATTAAGTAAAGCTGGAGTAACATGGCAAAAAAGGGGTAGGCGTGCTTGGGAGTATAAAGAAGATTCAAAGGATGTTGCTATCTCTCTTCCCCACCCCCCTCTCTGTCTTTCTGAGTGCAAATCATCTTTGTAAATATCCTTTACAAAGTTTATGCTTTATTATTATGCTTAATTGTACCCACCATGTTTCCTTTGCATGTGTTTTGGGCGTGTGTTTAAGGAGTGCTGCGGTATGTCTGTGTGTAATGGAAAGATCTTCATCTTGGGAGGACGAGGAGAGAACGGTGAAGCCTCCGACAGCATCTTATGCTTTGACCCCAGCTGCGGCATCATCACAGGAGTGGCTGCTATGCCCCGTCCCATCTCCTACCATGGCTGCATCACCATACACCGCTTCAATGAGAAACTGCATCAAACCTAAAAATGCTGCTTTAACACAGGCACACAATCTGCAGTTTAAAATACAGCAATGGAACAATCATCCAGACTATTCTCTACAAGGTGATTTGATGGTAACAATGTGTTTTGGTTGCCATGTGCAGGCCAAGGTTATCCTAACCATCTTTCAATCGTCTTTTCAATGAGGGGATCTGTTGTTTTGTTTTGGGGTACCCCTGGTCAAATTACTGCTTTTCTTGAAGTGAAAACCTTCTACAGAAAATATACCATTAATTTGGCCTGTACAATGTGTGGAATATTTTATGCTTTGTTTCTTCCACAACATATTAAAGAGAATTTGTTAACTTTAACACTAAACATGGTTTGAGCATAGGTTAAACATTTATTTTGTCACATTTTGTGTAACCGTTTTTTTTTTACTCAATCATAAATTGTGTACAACATCTTTTATTTTGATATTGTAATCTATTAAATTATATTTTTAGTTGGTTCTTTGTTTTTTATTCACTGTTTTTAAATGTTACTCTTAATGATGTGTGTTTGCATTGAATTAAAGCAGTAAATATAGCTCTAAGACTGTAGATGAAGGTTCATTTACCTTTAGCTGTCAAAGTTTTGTTAGTTGTTCTAGCATGTGGAGATTTTCTTTCTTGCATTTGACACAGTGAACTGTACTCCTGGTCATCTCCAGACTGGCAGACCATTTCTGAAACTGGTCAGGAGCTTTCCCTGTTATCTAAAGAAACTTTACTGTGAATATTTTGAATATTTTTATTTCACTTTTATTTAAGTGTGACTTTGTGTGTAAAGCATGCATAACCACTGTGCCTTTTTTTAAACAGAGCCAGAGTCATGCAATTTAATATTATGTTTATCATTACTGCTATATCTTAAAGTCAGCAGATTTTCATTTCTTTCAGTTATGTATTAGTAGACTATTTTATAAAATTTTTATTTTATTGTAAATGTAATATAACTTTCTGTTGTACTTTCCTCACCTACATTTCAGTAGTGAAACTCCTCAGGCTAGGCCAAAGTCACAAAGTTCCATTGATGGCATCTTAAAAAAATATTCTGATCGCCCACAACATTAAAATCACCTGCTTAATATTTTGTAGATCCCTTTAGTCACCATAACAGCTCTGTCTGATGCACTGTGTGTTCTTAAACCTTTTGGTCATAGTCAGCACTAACTTTCTGTGCTAAAGTAGCTTTTCTGTGGAATTGATTCAAGCAAGAAATCCTTTATTTCTGATCTTTATTTCTGATCTTTATTTTGGCATTAATGCGCTGTAGGTGCGCATGACCAGGTTAAAGGTTTACAGGTTGTCCTTCATTAGATCACTTTTTGTAGGTTCTGACTACTGCATATCTAAAACACTCCACAAGTCCTGGTGTTTTGGAGATGCTCTGAATCAGTCATCCAGACATTTATAAAATAACTAATATCTCAACTCTTTATTATAACAATAGAATCAATGTCATTCCTTCCAGTTGTCAGTGGTTCTAATATTGTGGTTGATCACTGTATTACATTGTTATATTCATTGTGTAAAATACAAACAAGAATGTGTGATTTGTTCATTCTCTTGAACCTTCATTTATAAATGATTTCCAGTATTTAACTGCAGCAGTCTTTTTAAGTATAAACAAATTTGGTGAATTTGATACATGCAACACATTCGGAAAAATTGTGACAGTCGTGTTTAGTGAAGTGAAAGTGACTTTGTCATTGTGAACACATTGTGCATCTCAACAAAATGTGATCTCTGCATTTAACCCGTTACACTTGAACACATGGAGCAGCAGGTGGCCACCAACAGCACCCTGGGGGCAGTGAAGTGGGGAGGGTACTTAGTTACCTCAGTGGTGTCTGGGTCAGGAAAAGTGGACTTGAACATCATCTGGACTTAGCACATTGCTTCTGATGTGAACTTAGGCCTGGAGAACTTTGGTGTTATAGCATAGAAAAACACCAAAAAAAGGTCTATGAAAATACATGTTCTGCTCTGGTATAATATTAGTAGATGCTCTTAAGCTTAAGTTTACTGAAGTGAGGGAAAGAATTCCTCTGTTGACTACACAGCACCCTGCATGTTGCTCTGGATAAGCGTGACTGCCAAATGCTGTAAATGTAAAGTTTGGCTTTTTCTTTGCATAATTAAGTTGCAGGCTGCATTTCTTGATATAGTAGTGTGTTAAGCGGCAGTTTTCCGAAGTGTTCCTGATCTCGTGTTGCAATATTTTTTCTTAATAGCATGATGGTTACTCATATAGTGCATTTGAAATTTGCCTTTGAATATCTTATAAACTTTTCACTTTTTTGAGTGTCAATTGAGTGTCTTTTTGAGCATCAAATTCAACATTTGTTTATACAGTATTTACAAAATACAATTACATTAGTCAACCAGAACATTAAATGTAAAGTATTTTTTACTTTTGTCAATTAAAAAACTGTTTAAGAAAATTAGCAGTTGCAGATGGTTTTTTTTTTATTGAATTTTACAAGATTTTATAATCCTAACTTTTCCAGAACTGGGGTTTGAAAACACGTTTAAAATAACTAATGCAAATATAAACACACACACATATACACTGCGTTTCAAATTATTATGCAAAATACATTTTTCTCTCATTTTCCTAAATAGTTGATGCAAGTGACAGTCAGCATAATTTTCAAATAATCAACCATTAGAGTAGAATTTGAATGTTACTGATTAAACCAATAATAACAGTATGTTTTTTAAAAATAAAAATCTTGAAATGCACTTAAAAACATTTTATAGGTTGTAAAGAACTGAAAATGTTCATTTGTTGATTTTATTGCATAAAATATTTTCTGAAATCAAAACCTATTTCAATCAAAAACATCTCAACATGTCAAGTTACATATTAATATAGAATTCTTATTTAATAGAAGTTTCACAATTCTTGCATCCATTGAACTTGTAAGTTTTTGGAAAGTTTCTGCTTGAATTTCTTTGCCAGATGTTAGAATAGTCTCCCAGAGCTGCTTCTTGGATGTGAACTTCCTCCTACCCTCATAGATCTTCTGTTTGAGGATGCTCCAGGGGTTCTCATCAGGACTGAGGTCAGAGAAGGATGAGGGCCACACAATGAGTTCCTCTCTTTTTATGCTGATAACAGCTAATGGTGCAGAGCTGTTCCTTAAAGCATTCGATGGTGCATCGTCGCGCATGAGGATGATTTTGTTATGGAAAGTGTGGTTCTTTTTGTACCTTGGAAAAAAGTGGTCAGTCAGAAACTTCACATACTTTTTAGAGGTTATTTTCTCACTTTCAGGGGCCGTCCAGCTCTCTCCCCATGATTCCGGCCAAAACATGACTCCACCACCTCCTCACTGATGACTTGTTGGAACATGGTGGCTGTGCACCAACTATCCACCACTCCATCCATCTGGACCAGCCAGGGTTGCATGACTCTCATCAGTGAACAAAACTGTTTGAAAATGAGTTCAGGACACACTGTAGTCGTTTCTGCTTGTGGGCACTGCTTAGAGGCTGAATAGAAGGTTTCTGCATAACTGTAACCTCTGAAGGATCCTACACCAATGCAAAATGGCGGGCATATGACGTACGCTCCAGGCAGAGAGGGGAAAGAGTTTGGGTGTACAACCCTGTGCATAAAAAGAGGTTGTCATCCAAACTCATGCCCTGCACCATCCTGAAAAACCTGTCCGAGGTGGTCTACCAGGTGTGTATGGGTAAGCGGGACAGAGTGGTGGTACTTCACAGGGGCCATTTCGCACCATACCACCCCTTAGCATCAACCAAGGTGGGGGCACAGGGTCAGGACGTGCCACATCCTACTTGTTATTCCCTTTCAGCTTCAGGGTGTGTGGGAGGAATTATTATGTTTATTTGGGGCTTTGTGTGTGTGTGTGTGTGTGTGTGTGTGTGTGTGTGTGTGTGTGTGTGTGTGTGTTTAAAAGATTAAGTTGGGGTTTATGTGTATAATTATAATTATAATATGTATAATTTCTACATTATTTTTGTATATGACAAGATTTTTGTCCAGGCAAAATTTGACGTTTCTGTACTAATTAAATGGTACAACTCAATGAATGATGCAAAACTTTATTTTGGTACAATGAACATAATCTAAAGGGCTTTGCCTTTCTCATAAGCCATTTCTGATTCCAACTGATTTAATACAAGTCCAGTTATTATTTGTTTCTACAACTTTTGTCAGGCACTGTGTTTTTGGCAATAAAGTGTAAGTGTAAAACCAACATATCATACAGAGTGTGATGTACAACCCCATAACAGGACCATTTTGTTTTAAATGATGGAAAGGCAGTGAAACGGTTCATATATTTATGTTAAATATAACTCTTGTTTTGTGGACAGAGCAAACAAATGTCATTTTTATTTGAAAATCCATTTCCATTTTGAGACGAACAATCTAAAACTAAAAAAACAGATTACAAATGTACAATATGAGGTTTAAAAAGTCCATTTAACTAAACTGAAAACAGCGTTATCATACCAACAGAGGACAGATCTACATGCAGGACGTGATAAATACATTTGTTTTCAATAATGTTTGGTCTGTTTTTTTTGCTGTGCCATTATTAAAGCATTGTCACAATATCCTCCTGACTACCAGGAAAAAAAATATTTTCAAATTACTTTTATTTTTCCTTTTCCCAATTGTTTGAAAGGT
>JBBIGC010143106.1:0-20054 GCA_037576955.1 Lepidarchus adonis | reverse complement strand
GTTCCTACTGATGTGTGTTCTCTTTGGTCTACAGTGGTAGAAAGTGTCTCAGAATTAGATGATGTGAGAGGTGTTGAATGTTTTGCTGTTGAAAGTGTGGATGTGACTGTATTTGCTTCGTCACTTGAGGACAATCGAACAGAATGTGTTACGTGTGGAGTAGAAACGGTGAAAATTGTTTGTACTGCGCTTCCTGTTGTTGCTTTTTCTCCTGTTGGGATCCTGTTTGCACTTGTTGTCCCTGAAGTTGCTGTATCATGTGAGATTGTCGAGAGTAATGATTGCTGAGTTGACCCACTTGATACTTCTGAGTTTTCAGAGGTTTGTGTAGTAAGTTGTGTCGATGTGTCTTCAGGTTTGATTGAAGCTTGTGACACTGCAGCCTCTGAAATGGTAGATTCATCAGTGACAAGAGGGTTTGCTGATTGCATTTTCATCTGCATTTTGCTCTCTGAGGTTTCTGAGAATTTTTCAGTTGTTGCCGTTGATGTTAATTGCATTGCACATGTTGAAGTAGTTGTATCAGATTGAGGAGTTAGTGTGGTTACAGGTAGCGAGGTTGTTGATACTGAGTGCATATACGGTGATAACATCTCTACTGCAGTGATGGTTTGACTTTCAGTATTGCTTTCATTAGTCTGTGTCAGCACAATTGAGAAGCTCCCAGCAGCAGATACTGACCATAGCTGACTCTTAACCGTTACTTTTGATGTGTATTCTGCTTGTTCTGCAATGGTAGATAATTCTGTCTCAGAGTTGTGAGATATGAGAGGTGTTGAGGCTGTTAAAACTGGAGATGGTTTTGGATTTTCTCCTTCAGTTGAGGACAACATATCTGTCAGTTCTGAATGGATTGGTGATTGAAATAAGGTAATAAAGAAGTACAGCAGATGGTTAACAAATTTTCAAGTCTTTTCGAAAGACTCTGAATTCTTAAAAATGAAATTTTTACACATTTTCCAAAACTAATGCTATCACAGGTCTGAGCTGCAACAATGATATGTAAGTAACAATATTTTCGTTCTTACATGGTTGTGTGAGGAAGTAACACTGATCAATCCTGATAATAGTGAATAAAAGTGTCATTTTTAAGAATAACAATGTGTAAACAAATCTGTACAGGTGGTCTGCGAGTTACCTCAAGGTTCCATTCCTCTGAGTACAATATAAGTCGGTTTTCGACGTAAGCCAGAAATAATGCAATAATTATGAAAAATAATGTTTGTATTGATGCTGCGAAGGCTTTATCGAACAGCACTGGGCTTTACTAACAGCCGGCAACATGCATGAATAAGTAGCATGTGTTGTGGGATGTGGCATGTTTCATGGGGAGCAATGCTAGTGACATAACCACAAATTGTCTTACATCTAGTGCGATGTAACTGGAGGACCCCCTGTAATTGAAGTCAAAACATTGCTGTTTAATTCAAGCCTGGCTTCCAAATGACAGTGTTAGCCTTTTTGCCAGTCTCCTGAAGCTCTAACCTATAGACAAGCTTAGGTGTTTCTATGTTTGAAATAATGGGAGAGACATGAATATAAGTATAGTAAAAATACAGCTAATTATATGAAACAAATTAATATTATAGACATGCATTTTTTTTCTAAAATCCTTATGGTTCCCCTCTGATAAAATAGTAAAGGCATGTACTGCCATCCATACCATCAGTTCTTCAAATGGGTCATGAGACAAATAAAGATACTAATCAGACAAATCGAATATGAGATTAGCAGGGTCGCTGAGGGAGCTACAGTACATACTATTTTGAATGTGACTAATCGTAGAGAGCATGAAACAACTAGCCAGCTCATCTAACAGTAAATCCTGCTTGAGTCTTGTTTAATATACAGTGGACAAAATAAGTATGATTTGCATTTCATCGAGGGAAATAAGCATTTGATGCCCTGGCAAATCAAGACTTAATACTTGGTTTCAAAATCCTTGTTGTCAAGTCTAACAGAGGTCAGACGTTTCTTGTAGTTGATGACCAGGTTTGAGTACATAGGTGGAATTTTGGTCCACTCCTCTTTTGCAGATCAGCTCTAAATCATTAAGGTTTCGAGGCTGTCGCTTGGCAACTTGAAGATTCAGTTCCTTCCACAGGGTTTCTATGGGATTAAGGTCTGGACTGTCTGGGCTCTCCATGACCTTAATGTGCTTCTTCTTGAGCTACTCCTTTGTAAGGAGGGAAGAAAGGTTGCCACTCAACATATTACGATACATAGCCCCATCCATCCTCCTGTTGATGTGGTGAACTTGTCTTGTGCCCTTAGCAGAGAACCATCCCCAATGGTGCTTTTGGGGTCATAATCAGTCATTCTCCAAACATGGCAAGTTGAGGCCAAATAGCTTGATTTTGGTCTCATCTGACCACAGAACCTTCTCCCAAGCACTGTCTGAATAATTTAGGTGTTAGGTTGGCAAACTTCAGACAGGCCTTCACATGTAACGTCTTGAGCACGAGGACTTTGCAGACACTGCAGGATTTTAATTCCTTACAGCGTAGTGTTTTACTAGTGGTTTTTTGAGTCCCAGCTGCCTTGAGATCATTAACAAGCTTCTCCTGTGTAGTTCTATGCTGACCTTTCACATTTCTAATGATTATCCTCACCCCATGAGATGAGATCTTGCGTGGAACACCAGACCGAGTCAGGTGTCTGTAATGTGGGTGAGGAGTTGAAATTAGAAGTATCTAACCTGTCTGTAGGAACCAGAACTCTTAATGTTTGGTAAGGGATCGAATTCTTGTTTCCCTTAATAAAATGCAGATCTCTTTATATATTTAATATAATTTGATTTTCTGGACTTTCTTTTTGATATTCTATCTTTCACTGCTAAAATAAAGCATTACAATTATAGAAAACTCAAATTACACTTCCTTTACTGTTTATGTCTTCGAAAAGTATGTAGACATTTTGTGTTTAGTGTGTACATTGTACATTGCTGCTGAAAGGTATATATATGGAAACACTTTGCTGGCTATACGGGCCAGGGTTGTGCACAAACATTGTGGAAAAAAAAGATACTCAGCGAAAATGCTAAACTTTTTAGTCAAAAAATCACATATTCTTGTTTTACTGAATTTATATAAATGTTCCAACTGTGCAGTAATACTTATAAAATAAAAAATGCTGATGGCAACCAATCTAGCAAAGTTAAGAGTCACTTTTCTATATACGTGCATGCCACTATGGACAGTAGATTACACTTATTAATTCCTTTGTTTTTATTTATGAACATATTTTTAAAATGATTATCTCATAATTTGTCAAATTTGTCAAAATGACGAATGACTATTATCTTATATTATGTTATTGACTTCTAGTGTTTCTTAGCATTGTTAACCACATAGCTTCAGTGCTAAACTATAAAAACAAAACAAGTGTTGGATCATTGATTACATCTGGGGTAAGTGGAACATTTTAAAAATAGATTTTTGGCCAAACCATTCCTTTAAGCACTTCTATGCCATTGTTAGTAATTTGGCTCATGTTTCACTTTTGTGATTTCTCAGAGGATTAAGGGCTGTGGAATGAGATCCTTTTTGAATACTTCAATACAGCGTAGGCTTACTCAAAGACAACCTGATCTGCATGTGCTAAAGGCTTGAAAAAACTTATATACATATAAGCTTTGTAAAAACTCACAGTCTTACCAGCATACATACATACATACATACACACTATACATAATATATATATATACATTGGGTACAGAAAGTATTCAGACCCCCTTAAAATGTCCACTCTTTCTTATATTGCAGCCATTTGGTAAAATCATTCAAGTTCATTTTTCCCCATTAATGTACAGACCCGATATTGACAGAAACACACACACACACACATATATATATATATATATATATATATATATATACACATGTCTAAACATGTAACCATGTGCTACAATAAAGGTCATTTGTATATCTGAAATGAAATAATTATTTCATATATTATGTAAAATTAAATGTTTGATGAATATTAACAGTATGTCACACACTTTTTCAAATAAATATCTACTGGTGCTTCAAATATATTATACTTACCATGTGATGTTGCTGTTATCAACACTGTTACAGTCAAAAGGATTGCAGGATGAATTTCCAGTTTAATAAGTCCTGTGAAAGTTCCCATATTGTCTGAAGTGCTTAACACTGACAAAATTAAATCCTTTGTTGTTTAAGTATTTGTTTATTCTCCTTTCTGTAAAATCACACTCTGGTAGAACTCCATGAAGTCAAGATGTCTCTGGTACTGATTTGCTCATGATGAAGCGGTGAGTGTAGTGCTTTCCAGTATAGCCTGTATGTCATCATGTGAGAGCATTTTGTAGTTCAAGAAGGTTCACACCTTAGGTAAACCACAATAATTGGAAGCAGCAGGGACACTCACACCCCCTCTGAAATGTCGCTAAATCTAAGAGTTAATAAATAAACTGTTAATGCAATGTAGTGGAATTCTTAGATCATCAGTCTAACACAATGTAGATAGAATGCTATTAAAGCCAACACAAAGTAGAAAATCTATTTTAGATCCTTGATTCCCATACTAAAATCATAGTTATCATAAATCATTTTCATAAACATTACTAATTTAAGCTGCTTAAGGAACTAGATTTGACTTGCAAAATAATATAGCAGACTTTGAATACAAAAAAAACATCAAACTTGGGTCTACTTGCCGTTTCTCTGTCCATGGGTAGGTAATGTAGTATAACATTTTTTTAATAAACCAATAAAAGAAGTAAAGAATGTATAACAATATCTCAAAGCTTTCTGTAGCATGTTAGAAGTGGTGCTATAGTGATTATTTGTGGTGCAACCAGAAACATGACACTTCGGTTTAGTGATTTGCATAATAACAGTGTTCCTTTCCTGAAGAGGTACACATTAGACGTAACTTCATAGAGATAACATACAAACCGGAATGCTTTGTGAAGCCCATGTCTTTCACAAAGATAAAAATATTTTTAATTTACATGGTGATCCACAATTTTGCCAGTTCCCATTATCTCACATCCTATATGGCAACAGTATATGGCAGCAGCAGAAGAAGGACATTGAGTTAGTGACGATATTTAGAATATAGGTTAGTTATACTTTAAAACCACATTTTTGGGCCTACCAACAAAGCCTAGAACCTTATTTAATTAATAATTAATAATTTATTCATTTAATTGAGTAGGTCAACTCATGTTGCTGAAACATAATGTTCATTGTATGTACTCTTCAACCATGAGAAACTGAATGTAAAAAAAATCCAGGAAATCACATTGTGTGATTTTTATATAATTTATTTGTATAATGGTGCAGAAAAATATGTATTAAGCACCTACAAACAAGCAAGAATTCTGGCCCTTACAGACATGTTATGTCTTTTTTTAAGAAGCTCTTCTATCCCCCACTTGTTACCTGCATTAATGGCACCTGTTTGAACTTGTTATCTGTATAAATGATGCCTGTCCATACCTTCAAACAGTCAGATTCCAACCTCCATACTGACCAAGACCAGAGAGCTGTTTAACGACACCAGGGACAAGATTGTAAACCTGCACAAGACTGGGATGAACCAATCTACAATAGGCAAGCAGCTTGGTGAGAAGAGATCAACTGTTGGAGCAATTATTAGAAAATGGAATAATGATCTGTATTAAGAAGAGGATAAATGGGGCCATGTATCGTAAAATTTCTGGGCAAAAACCTCCTTCCATCAGTGAGCGCATTGAAGATGAAACATGACTGGATCTTCCAGCATGACAATGATCCCAAACACACCAGATGGGCGACGAAGGAGTGGCTACTTAAAAAGCATTTTAAGGTTTTGGAGTGGCCAAGCCAGTCTCCAGACCTCAATCCAATAGAGAATCTGTGGAGGGAGTTGGAAGTCTGTGTTGCCTAGTGACAGCCCCAAAACATCACAGCTCCTGAGAAGATCTGCAATGAAGAATGAGCTAAAATACCAGCTACAGTGTGTGCAAACCTGGTGAAGACCTACAGGAAACGTTTGACCAACCAAGGTTACATTACAAAGTATTGAGGTAAACTAAGTTATTGACAAAAATTAATTTTCTGCACCATTATACAAATAAATTCTTTTAAAATCATACAATGTGATTTTTTTTTTACATTCTGTCTTTCTTAGCTAAAGTGTAGCTATGATGAACATTACAGACTCTCTCGTTTTTTTTTAAGTAAGACAACTTGCAGAATCGGTGGCTGCCAAATACTTTTTTTGCTGCACTGTATGCACCAAGTTCTATGATTTACATATAAGGTCTGGCTGGATCTCTAGTGATTGGCTGCAATCGCCTTGACTGGAAACCTGAATCAGGGTTTATGAAATTTGCATACATTTGAAAGCAGAATAAATATAGAGATCATTCTTACCAGAAATGATGTGGTTAATTATATGTGACATAACGACTGGATTATCTGAGGAAGAAGGAATAAAAAAATTGTTGCCAAAAATAAACAACAGACAAATATGCCATAAAAAAGAATGTTAAACTAGCTAACAGCTAGTTAGACAATACACCAGCATAAAAAAACAACCTAGAAGACTACTCTGTAAATTGTATACCATGGCATTGTAAACAGGTTTAACTATTTATTAGGCCTGTATCACAATAAATGAATAAATAAATAAGTCAATATTTTAGCATAATTACGTATTTAGAGGGCCTGTATCATGGAAAAATACACTTTCCTGGAGGTTCAAGCTCCAGGCCTGTCTATGTAAACACAGATAAGGGTGCTACATCAGGACGGACACGTAGACTTTTAGATGGAGAGACGAGAAAGCAGCTGCAGGAAAGACATAATTTTTCTCTCTCATTCTTTTATTTTTATTTTTCGACATTTCATGCCTCATCATTTGACTCTAAAATAACCTGAGGATTTGCACAGGACAAATCTAACAGAGGGTGTCTGGTTTGCTGGTCTCAGGGTCATGTCTCGGCTTTTTGAGGATGATGTGGTCCGGTTGTCTTCGTCAGTTGGGGACCTCCAACGTGCTCTGGAGTGGTTCAGAGGCATGTGAAGTGGTAGGGAAGAAGATGACCCAATTCTCAGCCGGAAATGGGTGGTTTGCCTTCTACAGGTCGGGGAGGAGGTACTGTCCCAGGTAGAAGAGTTCAAGTATCTCAGGGTCTTGTTCACGAGTGAGGACCACCCTCATCTGGTCTTTAGTCTTTATTGACCCAAAGAGTGTGATCACAGATACAGGTGGACAAAATGAGTTGTCTCCACTGGGTGGCCAGTCTCTCCCTTAGAGATAGGGTAAGAATATGGACATCAGGGCGAGTCTCAGGATAGAATCACTGCTTCTCCACATCCACATGGCTTGGACATCATGAGGCCTAGGACATTCTGGGGGGATTATATCTATCAGCAGGCCAGGCAACACCTCAGTTTACTATATTAGGAGTTTCACTTAGCTCACAGATGATTAGCAAAAAGGCAAAATAGCAAACATTAAAGCTAACATATAAACATTGGTTGCCAATGAGTTATTCTCTGATCTTCAATCACATTTTAAAAACAAATGTAAATGGCTCTTGGATGAGCTGTACATTTTTAAGAAAACATTTGGTATAGACCTCTAACATTGCACAGAATCTTCACTCACATCACATTCATATATATTAAATAATTCTCTAAAGAACCTCTAGTGTTTTCCCCATATTTCTTTATTCCCTTATTGGCACCCTTATTTTTAAGAGTACATGTGTGTCACACATCCCAGGACACAACAAAACAGAAATACAATGATCATGTTTGAAAGCACAAGCAGTCATAGGCTCCTTTAACATATGTGTAGGTAATTTCTTAGGTAATCTTCACCAAATTCAAGCACAAGAGTTTGTTGAAGCAATTCTGTCTTTCTCTGGGCTTTAAAATTGAACAAGTGTCAGTTTTACTATATGAGACAAAGAGCAAATGTTGCCAAGCTGTAGAAGTGTAGCATCAGTTTGTTTAATTGTCAGAGAACAATGTTATTGCATGTTTGTGAAACTCAAACCCATTGTAATGCATGACTGTGCAACTGCATAAAATAAAAAAGTGAACACTATAAATGGAAGAACCTCAGACTGTTATAAGTGTTGTGCTCTGAGTCGTAACGTCCACGTTAAGCCCATAAATGTAATGATTACATTATGCAAACATCACGAAACAATGACTCTGAATGTCAAATCATACTTTTGAACCATTCTCATACTATCCACACCTCTGTTTGCTAGGGGAATATTTCCTGGTATTTGATCTCTTACTTTATATATCAAAGGAAAGGCCAATTTCAGAATTACAGTAATTATGATTCATCTTTGGGTTGTTAGGTTGGACCAATACTAAGATCAACAACAAATTTTCCCTCTAAATTTTGATGCCAGTAAAATTTTGAAACCAACGTTTTGCAAACTACAAGAAGAACGGGTCACTGTTTAAATTTATACCGATTAGCTACAATATTAATACCACTGACAGGTGAAGTGGATAACACTTATTATCTCTTTAAATTGGCACCTGCAATTGGGGACACACTGATCGGTTCTAGGTGTAAGTAAAATTCTTGAAGTTAATGTTGGAAGCTACAATGGCCAAGCATAAGGATCTGAGATCCAAACTGTGATGGTTAGAATATTGAGTCAGAGCATCTTCAAAACATTAGGTTTGGTGGGGTTAGCTAGCCATAGGTAGGCTAAAATAATTATTCATGAAGCAGCCAATGTCATTTATCTGTGGCAGTCTGAGGTTACTAAGAATAACATTAAAGATATATGTAAATTACAATGTGCAATGGTGCCAAGAACTAAAGCAGGATCTGGGCATTGAATTGGTGAATTTCCAAGTGGTGCTCTATTACCTCTGTAAACTTTTCTCTTATTATGAACTTCCACACTTTGTGCTTTGCAACGATCCTATCACTGAGCTCTGTAGGCAGTTCCTTTGACCTCATGGCTTGGTGTTTGCTCTGATATGTATTGTCATCTGTGGGGGTCTTCAGTAAAGAGGTGTTTGTCTTTCCGTATCAAGTCCAGTCAGTTTACTTTACCACAGGTGGATTCCAATCAAGGTATAGAACCATCTCAGCAGTGATCAAAAGAAATGAGTGGTACTTTTGTAAATGTAATATTTCAGCTTTTTATTTTTAATAAATGTATCAAAATGTCTAGCTTTCTGTTTTGACTTTGTCATTATGGGGTACTAAGCTTAGATCAATGAGAAAATTAGTGTAAACAATTGTAGCATCAGAAAACTTAGTTGTGGTCATAAGTTTACGTACCTTAACAGAATTTATTATGATTTCTTGACTATTTGTTAAGTTTTCCTTTACTTACAGTTTCAAGAAGTTACAGTAATGGATGAATAGGAATGTATAGGTATGGGAGTTGAGGGATACATCCTCGTTCCGTTAAGGGGCATCCATGGGCTTTTATGTAGGTCCCTAACCATGGGACACATACACACACTGAGAGGAATCTAACCAATTTGGCCCATATTTAAACCCAGGACCTTGTTACTATGAGGCAACACTGCTGAACCATTATACTGATCAGTGTTATTATTATTATGATTTTTTTGTAATTGTATTTATTCTTAAGAAGATGAAGAAGGAAGAAGAATGTTTAGTTGTGAAACTAATTTTAAGAACCTTCCATACATTAATAGATAATTTGGTAACAGCATGTGTACACTGCTAAATAACATTGGCATATAGATGTCATAGCATGTCATTACCTGTCATGACAGATGATTTTGCTGTTAATGTAAATGTTAACATTAGTTGTAATGGTCATGAACGATGCTCCCATGTTTAATACATGCTCATTTAAAGTCAAATTTTATAGATTCATCCAATTTTATAGATTCTTTCATAAGTGATCATAGACACTGTTATATTAATAGACATATTGTGGCAGCATGTGATGAACACCATGACTTATTAATGTCATGTTTATGTCAATGTGCTTTAAAATTATTTTTTGTTTCATGACATTATGTATAAAAGGAACAATAAGTTTTACTAAAGATGCACCTCTAATATTCTTAACTGATAGAGTGAGTCTGCATACGTTACTGAGAAACCATAATTGGCAAACTCAAACTAAGCCACTGCAAGCACATTGTTTACACTGTGACTCAAAGTTTTCATTTTAATGAAATTGTTACACATTCTCTCCTGGGGAAAGTTCTCTGTAAAACACAAGGAACTAAATGATAACTATGCTGTTGGTAGGTGTATGCTTTCTCTGTTATGGTGTAAAAATTTTACATTAACTGTATCAAGTTTCAGTGTCCAAAGGTCAAATCTATATAAATTTATTGACATACGTCACTTCTCAGTCTCTCCCACCCTAACCTTGAGTCGTCAGAGGCAAAACTATAATCCACCAGGATTTTAACTTGTTTAATTTTGTGAGAATTAATTTTTTACCTCTTAACAAATACTGTATGTTATTTTTAGAAACATTTTCACATTTCAAAATACTGCACGTAAATGCAGCCTCAGCAAGACTCTGAACTAACAAGGAAACTAAGTTGGTTTGAAAAACACCCCACACACCCCACTCTAGGCAAAGTTCCAGGTCACCTTCTCTCATCTACATTGTTGTGTTTGAAGAACTGATAACAGCATCAGTTGGAGTTTCAACCATTCAATGAAAAATACATTTTGACCAAAAATCATAATTGATTCCATTGCGTAATTAGCCATTTGGAGAAAAGACTGCTCTCCAAAACTTTCTGGAATAAGTGTAGTGATTGAAGGTTTGTGTGCTCTTTAAAATGTCCTGTATTTTTATATGAATGTGATTAAAACACCATCTGACTTTCAAACAATGAGGAAAACATATTTAAACAAATGAAACAAAAATCGTTATAGTTATTATTGTATTAATTGAAAAAAATATCCAATAACATGTCTGCATGTGGCAAAAGTATGTGAATCCTTTGGATTATCATATGATTTGAATCTGGTCTGGTGTTTTTAATCATTGGGATGACAATCAGGTTTCCAACTGAAATATAGAAAGATTGAAAGGAAGTGCTTCATGTGGGGATAGAGGAATGGGCTAACATTTCTCAGCGATGATGTGCAGGACTGATCAACAGTATATATATTTCTGCACAAGGGGATTTCACCACATACCATGCAGTTATTGGCTCTTTATCTTCAATAAATACATGACCCAATATTATTTTTGTGTCATTTAATAAGCTTTTGTTAATCTACTTTCAGAACTTGTTAGAACAGTTGATGATTTAAGTCACCTTCATATAAAAATATTTTAAAATCTAAATGGTTTTACAATCGTATACCACCACTGTATATGATCTTAAAGGCGATGTAATGATTAATAGCATTACATTTTAAGCATCTGCTGCACGTCTTGTGAATTTGTTCCTGTTATAAAGCAGTAAATCTATTAAAAGTAGGATGACTGGTGACCTGCCAACAGGGCCATGAGTGACCAAGGCTCACTGATATGTGTGGGGAGTGAAGGCTAACCTGTCTGGTCAGATGCCACAGATCTTCTGTAGCACAAAAAACGAATGCTGGGTTTGACAGAAAGGTCAGAACACATTGTTCAACACAGTCAGGACAGCATGAGGTATGACAGGTAGGATCAGAAGATATGGCAAATATACATCATAATCATAATACATCTTAAGATTTTGGGAGGACTGATAAGTGCAGACAAAAAAGGTAGAGATGGATTTTAAAAATACAAAAAAAAATTAAAAATCCATGGGACATCGAAATATTACCAGCGGCATAAAACAAGTTTATTTTCTGTCTGATGCTCCTCACAATGGAGATGCAGGCTTTAAATGCTCAGCTAAGAGCCCCAGGGAAACAAGAACACTCAGCCATTCAGAAAGGTACAAAGACATGACAGGCTAACATTATTCTGACAGTGTAAGAACAGTTCGTTTGAAATGACTAAAGCAGGTGTTGCTCAGGCAATGACAGTAAATACAGTCTACTGCTCTGCCTGCTTTTCTTCTTCATCTTCATCCTGCGCTTTAGCTTCATCTTTCAAAGCTGCTTGTTTCCACCGCTCTGCCTCTGTTATTGTCATGGGATGCAAGGGGAAGAATCCAGCCAGTCCTGCGATTTGAAAAGTGGAAGAACAATTGAATGCAAGTCAAACCCCTATCTGAACTGAAATTCCTGGGGCTTACTGTAATTATATAACCAAATATACTGTATAATACAATTCATTTTTTAAAAAAGTATCTACATCAAAAATGACATTTTCATATCAGATTGTTTTTTTTAATTTTACAAATTTGGCTCAGATTGACTAATGGATTATACACTGAAAAGCCACTTCTTTAGCTACATCTACACTCATTGTTCAATTACCATTTTATTTGGACGCTGGATCATCTCAGCCAGGCAGTGACAAGTCAAGTTGATTTTACTTATGTAGCTCTTTTTAGTAATTAGTGATTCATGATTTTCCGATCATTGTGAACACACCACTGCACACAGTGCACCAAAACGAGATGTGTCCTCTGCATTTAACCCATCACACGTGGAGCAGTGGGCAGCTAACAACAGCACCTGGGGAGCAGTGAAGTGGTGACCGGACTTGAACCTGCAACCTTCTGATCTCAGGGGCAAAGTCCTAACCACTAGGCCACCACTGCCCACAAAGCAGCTTTACAGAATTAGGGTCCAAGCCTCTAATGATCAAGCCGAAGGGGACAGAGGCGAAGAAAGACTCCCCAAACTGTAGGAAGAAACCTTGGGAGGAACCAAGGCTCAGAAGGGAAATCCATCCTCCTCTGGTCGATACCGGAGAGCGATAACAGACAAAAATAAATAAAAAGTAATAATAATTTTGGTTTAAAGAGGCGTTGGCAGTTCCTTATGTACAGACGGGCCTCACTGACTTACAGTCAGTTAGGTGGAGCATGGTTCTGTCCGTGTGGACTCTCCACAGTGGGATCCAATGTATCAGCATTAGTCTGTATCAACATAGTCCAAGCAGCAGTGTGTGTTGGGCTAGTTAGACATGGGTACAGCGCTGTGAAAACACCTGTATGTAAAAACACAGCAGGAAATGCTGCTCTAAATTAATGTCAGTGAAACAAGCTTCAAGGCAATTTTAACATAGTCACCTCCTCTGACCGATTTACACAACCATAATTGAATTTACTGGTTAAGATCGGAAGTACATTTACATTAGGGCTGCAACAACGAATCGATTTAATCGATAAAAATCGATTACTAAAAAGTTGGCAACGCATTTCATAATCGATTCTTTGTGATGTTTGATTATTCAAAAAAATAAAAACTTTAGTTGAGCGTGGAGCACACTCGGTCTCTCTCGCGTGAGCACGGATGCAGGAACGAGCGCAGGAAGATAAATCTGTGTGTTTCACACTAAATACACAGAAAAAGTGTGTTAACTGCAAAAGATGCAAAGCGACATTGCACGGGAGCAGCACGGCAATGATCCAGCAACTGAATGATCCTGGTTTGATGAGGAGGAAGTGAGTTCAACAGCACCTAAGTCACTACAGAACCCTACTTTGTTTTGAGTTGGTTTTTTGGAAAACAAGACATAATTTCTTATTCTATTTCATGTGTCTAGTAACTGTATTTTGATTTAAGATTTTTTAGATATTTGAACTGAAAACAGGACAAAACTGCTAAGTTAGAAAAGCATTTTTTTCAGTGTATATTCTGTGCTTTGTCCCATATAGGTTATTATTGACAAATATATTCATGTGTTGTACTTTTTAATTAAATTTTAAAGTTTTTTTTTATAGCACTTGGTCATCTTAAGCTGTGTTTAAATGTGGTGTATAAATTTACTACACTTACTACATTGATGTTAATAATTTAATTAATAAGCTTCAAGTGAACTTGAGAGAGTGAGTGTGTCAGTGTGCGTCTCTTTGGGTGACTTATCTTTACACATCTAGTAATTAAAGTATGTATGTATGTAAGTGTGTATTTATAGTTGATGTAAAAATTGTGCTATTACACACACTCGTACTATCTTTTTGATTTCAGAAAAAACAGAAACCATGAGCGTCTTCTTGATGGGAAATGCATCATGTTCACCACGGCAACCGCTGTCTTTACAGACAGTTTCCTCAACATCGTCACTGACATGAGCCTCAGTCGATGGTTGAAGATGACGGCTTCACTTAAATGAGCTGCACCTTGAACTCCGGTTACACTCGGCTTTATTATTATTATAAAAGCTCAAGGAGCAACATGTTTGTGCACTTTCTAAAGATTTTAGTTCTGTTTTTGAATAAAAGGTTGGAAACTAATGCTTTTCTTGTTTGCTGTTTATTCATTTCATCAAAAAAAATAATCGGCTATAATTTAGGCTTTAGGCATTTCTAAATGTTCTAAATTAGAGAAAATTGGTCATTTAATTTCTTCACAATAATATATACAGATGTATATATATGAAGTGACTCTTTTGTGCATGGTCAAGCTTGATGTAGGCAGCTACACAGTGAAAGTGACTATTTGTCATTGTGAACACACCATCACACACCGTGCAGCACAACGAAATGTGACCTCTGCATTTAACCCATCACACGTGCACACGTGGAGCAGTGAGGTGGGGATGGTACTTTGCTCAAGGGTTACTTCAGTGGTGTCCGGGTTAGGACTTGAACTTGTGACATCCAGATCCCAGGGGCAACCACTAGGCCACAATAAGTTTCTGATCATGAAAATCATGTGTTCATTCCTGCAGGGACTGCAGTGTACAGTCTACCCGGTTTAATTTGAAATCCAACCTGTCCAATGCTAAGTAGATCTTGTAGACTGCTAGATACGCTGATGTTAGTAACAAGAGTGTCATGATAAACTAAGCCCACAATTTGACTTGATTCATGATTTTCTCTCAATATTTTAAACAATACTTAAATTCAGAAAGACTGCATTCTCTTGTTGCATAATGGGACTAGAACTGAGTTGGGATGCTGGGTTGGTCGTAATGTAAGTTATTGAATTACCTTTGTGATTGGAAGGCCACCGTTTCAAATTCTGGACCATTAAGTGGAACCACTGAAGTACTTGATAGCAAGGTAGTGTCGCCAAGCAACTGCTGCTACATGGATGGGTCAAATGAAGGGGTGAAGCGCACTGTACACTGTGTGTTCACAATGACAATCACTCACTCAGTGAAAAGTGTGGTGTGACATAAATGTGAGTTGTTGATTGGTGCTAATTTCTCACACTCTGTCTATTAAACATATGAAATAAAAGTTAAGTGATCAATTAAATATTGTTTGCGCTGATTTTCTTTATGAATTGGAAATTGGTTTATTTGGCAGATATCAAAGAAAAAACATTTACAGTCAAACCTCGTTAGCTCACCCCTATTGGTCTGGGCCCTAAATTTGGCAAAAGGCTGGTGAGCAGATTAAAAAATGAAGACCCCTGCACTTTCATCTCAAATGATTTTGTTTCACATAAAACAGTATCAGGAATGGTCACATTCTGCGATGTAGCAGACGTAAACCACATTTCCAGTGTTGCTTCAAACTCAGCATGCGTCCCCAAACACAAGTGTTTTTACTCACTTGAGATGTTTCGCTATTTAACTTTTGGCAGAAAGTAAATCACCACCTGGTGACCGGATGATGAAATCAAGCGTCAGCGATACTGTGCTGCATCTTTATCTAGTTATTGCCATGACAGATGCAAACTTCCTTTTTTTGCTCACCAGTCAGAGAATGCAACCTTGGTTTTCCAGAAATTTTGAGTCTAATTCACAAACTTGTACACAAACTCAGAATCGAAGCCGCTCATACTAGCAGAGGCTGAGCGAGGGCATGACCAATCAGCCAGCCGTCAGTCAAACAGTGGGGTTTCCTGTGTTGATTGGTCCAGACATCAACCAGACCGAGGCTGCATCAGTGATTGGTCCATCATATGTTAGTGTTGACCACCCACCAACAGCAGCAGCAGAAGCAGCAGCTACTTGTAGAATTAGCACGACTGACCTAGGCTACAGCACTAACATGGTCCCAAGTTTGATGAGCTATAGACAGAGCAATACATACACCTTACATGTGTTGTGGCGAGGGCGAGAGGCAAGGTTGGCGGCTTAACGAGGTAAATAACACGGAAGGAAATCTGTCCTGCAGTCTTTCATAGTGAGAAACAAGTTTGACGAGTTAACGGGAGGCGAGCTAACGGGGTTTGACTGTACTGCCACAACTGTATTAAAATAGTACTGAAATAACATCATAATTTTAATATACTAGATTCAAGATTCAAGAGGGTTTTTTGTCAACACAACAGTATACAGTGTATTGAAATGTAGTTTCACACAGTGCGTTACTAAAAAAAATGTAAGGAAAAAGATATAAAATATATAAAAGAGAGAACACACTTAAAAATAATGTCTAAAGTAAATTTAACTAAATAATATTACATATAAAATATATAAAAATACTTATCAATCAGTATTACTTTTATTATATTAGCCTGTACCCTTCATTTGACAATATCAGTGGAGAATAAAATATTTTCAGTGTCAGAATTCAGACACTTGATCACTGACCTAAAAGTTTGGCCACAGGTTTTGTTGGATGAGCACCACAGCCCATCCAGTACTTGATTCTGTCATAGTTGAAGCTGACAAGCTTTTCATTGTAGATGTTCGGGAGAGGGTCGAATGATCCTAGCTGCTCAATGTATTTGCCGTCCCGTGCCCGTTTGTTGTAGGCGGCCACTATGCGGTAGAACGGTCTATTGGTGGCACCGCCAAGTGCCAGCCGGATGACCACATGTCCTCCATGGTATTTTTTGAGTAATAATGATGCTGTTGTCCAGTGTGCATGCAAATAAGGAAATATACATAAACAAACATGTGCAGAAATCTCACAAATAGCAAGTTTTGAAACAAAGCTCAGAAAGATGATATAAAGTACTCATTTACTTCTCCATGCTTGTACATTATTTAGGAAACATCATGATAGGTATGCATTTCCTACACACCTTTCAGGTAAGTACATGTGCATAGTCCTAGTAATCTGCATTCAAACCTACAACTGACCCATTACATGTGTTGTTAGAAAGCATGTGGCTGAAACTCAGAATACTCACTTAAGTGAACCATCTCGGTTTTATCCCTGGAAAACCTGGAGAAAGTGAGAGAAATTATGTGACTCAGGTACAGTAAGAAGAAAAGCAAGCCAAGTGTAGTTAAAGAGTAACAATTAGAAACATATATATGTCGCTTATATAATAATTCAAACAATACAAACATTTCTCCACTCATTTTATCACAAAGCAGCCCAGCAAACAGGTAAATATCAAGAAATATAGTTCATGCCTCAGCGCACTTACCTCAGATATCTGGCCGCTGCACTTAGTTACTGTATCTGAGTTTCTGAAGAAAAGATCAGTATGAGAAAACACGACCAGCTCCACCGAAAACCCCGCAGACATCAACAACATGACATTACCAAGGGCGCAGCCATGTTTTCGTGCCCCGGATGTTCAGCCTTGACGTCAAAGAAATTTAGTTCAATGCAGTTTTGAAGATCGTCCACTAGATGGCGATAGTGTGTCGTGTTTTGAATGTCCACTGAGGCCTTACTGACGTGTGTTCAAAATTATTTATTGTTTCTACTCCTACTTTCACTACTACTTCTATTACTGATAACAACAACAACAACAACAATGATAATAATAAACACACACACACACACACACACACACACACACACACACACACACACACACACACACACAGTGTGTATCATGACTAGCTAGACTACATAAATAAGGATAAATGTCTTCACACCAGTTTCAGAGGGAAAATTTATGAGAATGAATGGACTCTTCTCTGAGTTGCATGGCAAACCTAATGCATCTTACATGGTGAAGCGGGTCAACAGGATCAGCTGAAAGCAGCTATTTACTGCACTTGTAGCCACTGCTCTCGTGATGAACACCCCATGTTTTCTGTGACACGAAGACAAATTGTTCTGGCCATAATCGCCTGTGACAGTCTTGTTAGGGATGCTCAGATGACCAGATGATGCACAGCAGGACAGAGAAATCCTGGAAAATGTCCATTTTGCAAGAAGACATGAGCAGTTTCTAATGCAGGTCTATCATTTTCAGCTAACAGAATTATCATTTTGTTGTATTTGCTGTAGCTGTGCTTATTGTCACTGCTAGCAGAACAGAAGTTCTTCTGTAGAACCAGTCATGCTAGCCTTCCCTCCCCACATGCATCACTCAGCCTTGGGTGCCCATGACCCTGTGGCAAATATATGCTTCCTTCGATCACTTTTGGTAGAAACTAACCTCTTCAGACCTGGGACACTCCACAAGACCTTGGAGATGCTCTGACTCAGTCGTCTGTCCATCACAATAAGGACTGTAATGACATTGTCGCTACTGCTTCCAACTTTACCGCTCAGGCTCTAGGCCAGGGGTAGAGGGCGGGTTTCCAGCAGTGATTTCACTGCTCAGGCTCATTGGTTTAGATCACCTGTAAGGTTTGGTGAGAGTGTTTAAGGAAGAGAACTACCAACCTGCGCTGGACACTGGCCCTGCAGGACCAGGACTTCGACAGCCACTGCTCTAGTCCTTCATCAGCTGTAGTCTAACCAGTGTTCAGTCAGCTGAGGGTGCAGCGCTATGTCAGAGCTCATAACTGAGGAGTCACTGTAAAAATGCCACATATAAGGTTAATAAATATGCCAACGTCTTTCCCAAGCGTAAGTGTCTTGTTTAATCTACAACAATATTTGTGTTCATCAGTTTTTCCAGTTTTGGCAATTATGGCTCAAACTAAAGGCCTAGCTTTCAATGTCAACTTTATCGTCTTCTGTGGTATATACAGTACAGTATAGAGAGAGATGACGTGGTTCCAGTTATAAAAACAGCACAAATCAAACAAATATGACAGGAATATATATAATGGAAAATATATATGAAGGAGGTCAGAGGTGTGCAGTATCTGTGCAGTGTAACATATAAAAGTGTGTGTAATTGAGTGTGTGCCAGATCAGCAATTATAGAATTTTTAGAATATAGATTTTAACAGTTTGTTAAGTGACAAGTGTAAACAGTTTGTATAGTGATGAGTGTAGTTTGTAAAGTGACGAGTGTAAACAGTTTGTAAAGTGAAGCATGTAAACAGTTGGTATAGTGATGAGTGTACTTTGTAAAGTGACGAGTGTAAACAATTTGTAAAGTGAAGCATGTAGACAGTTTGTATAGTGATGAGTGTAGTTTGTAAAGTGACGAGTGTAAACAGTTTGTAAAGTGACGAGTGTAAACAGTTTGTAAAGTGAAACATGTAAACAGTTTGTATAGTGATGAGTATAGTTTGTAAAGTGGCGAGTGTAAACAGTTTGTAAAGTGACGAGTGTAAACAGTTTGTAAAGTAAAGCATGTAAACAGTTTGTATAGTGATGAGTGTAGTTTATAAAGTGACGAGTGTAATCAGTTTGTAAAGTGACGAGTGTAAACAGTTTGTAAAGTAAAGCATGTAAACAGTTTGTAAAGTGACAATTGTAAACAGTTTGTAAAGTGAAGCGTGTAACAGTTTGTAAAGTGGTGTGTAAACAGTTTGTATAGTGATGAGTGTAGTTTGTAAAGTGACGAATGTAAACAGTTTGTAAAGTAATGAGTGTAAACAGTTTGTAAAGTGAAGCGTGTAAACAGTTTGTAAAGTGAAGCGTGTAAACAGTTTGTAAAGTGAAGCGTGTAAACAGTTTGTAAAGTGAAGCGTGTAAACAGTTTGTATAGTGATGAGTGTAGTTTGTAAAGTGACGAGTGTAAACAGTTGGTAAAGTGAAGCGTGTAAACAGTTTGTAAAGTGAAGTGTGTAAACAGTTTGTATAGTGATGAGTGTAGTTTGTAAAGTGACGAGTGTAAACAGTTTGTAAACATTGATAGAATCTTGAGGATGTGATAGATTTCATATACACTGCTCACAAAAATTAAAGGAACACTTTAAAGAAGCACATTAGATACATCAGATCTCAATATGAAGTTGGATATCTATACAAATAACGACAGGGCAATGTCTTAGGAACAAA
>JBBIGC010143095.1:0-20061 GCA_037576955.1 Lepidarchus adonis | reverse complement strand
CCCCCCCCCCCCCCCCCCCCCCCCCCCCCCCCCCCCCCCCCCCCCCCCCCCCCCCCCCCCCCCCCCCCCCCCCTCAAGCACATTGCTCTCTTAATTGCTTTCTGTAATGACTGAGGCTCAAGTGTTTGAATTCCATTCCTGAGGGTAATCGACCATGCCTTTCAAAACTGAGATTTGGCCTTACCTTGCATTGACTCCTACAACCACAGACATACACACACATGCACAAATGGGCCTGCTTCATCACAATACCCCAGCTAAGGATGACTGTCACTATTACCGGATTTAATCAAAGTTAAAAAATATATATAAATAAATAAATAATATTTATGTAATATAAATTTATATATATATATATATATATACATACACACAAAACAAACTATGATAATTAAAATGAATTTTTAATTAAATTATATAAAATTAAAATATATAAACTATCAGATATAAACTAAAATAAAATCAAAAGTCTTTCTACTATGTTTTTACTAGTGAAGCATTTGGACGTTTTATTGCACATTTAAAACATTTGTCTTGGAACTTTAATATCTCAAATTTTTAGAAATCAAGGTTTGAGAAGCTGAGAAAAAAAACATGCACCTTATAAATTTCATGACACATATGTACAAGGTTTTCAGTGTTTAGGTAATGATATCTTATTTTAAATAATAATTTGCCCACCATCTTCTTAGTAATGTGTAACGTAAGCACAAATATTATTGCAAACCCCTAAAGAAAGTTTTAGAATTAAGCACACATTGCATTACAGATACAACAAGACCATAAATACTGGTTATAGGTATTTAATAAGTACTTTTTTTACTATACAGATATTTTATATCATTTTAAATGCACCTCTGCTTAAACATCAGAGAACACAAACAAAATGTAGCCACTGAAGCACAGACGACGGCACAAGAAAGGGGACATGCGCACGTGCACACGCGCGCACACACACACACCTCTGCTTTGCCTCTGAAGCTGGCCGAAAACATGACATAGCACGAAGCAGAATACAAACCACAAAATATGATGTCTCTCTCTGAGAAAAAGCAAAGGAGCTGTAGGAAAGAGTCAATGTTCTGAAATGGCCATGATGGAGGAAGAACGTACAGCGATGTTCACATTCTCTGCACAGTGAACCGATGTGAACAACCATAGTGACTTCAAAAATGTCTTAATATCAAATTGTAAAAACAGCACTGAAAGTGTGGGGTCCTCCTTTTCAGCAGTCACTGTACAGTTTGTGGCTCATTCGGGTCCACTCGAGGCCACCAGACACCTCAACCGTTAACAGCAAGTCCTGTCTTCTCCATCTTCCCTCTATACTTGCTTTTCCCTACCCTGAAAATGTATGATGGATTCAGGAATCCAGCCTCAGAACTTCTTTCAGATGAAGAGTTCCTTTAAGGTGGGATGATGCACAAAGTAAAAGGGCACTAGTGTCTTGTACAGAAGTGGACATTTCACTACATGAAGATAAAGGAGAAAAAAAGAGTGTGGAAAAGAAGGACAGAGGAGAAGGCACACTCTGCTCTGTGAAGTCCTTGTTCTTCAGCACACCTACACAGAAAAAAAGAGAAGTTTGATGGTTAATAAATGAAGGCACAGACACTTCCAACATCCAACTAAAGTATTAAGCAGGGCACAACTGAAAGAAATTTTCATATGGATTTACACTTATCAGGGATATTTTATTTGACTTGTTTCATACTATAGGTAACAATGCCCCAATATAAGAACTGCTTGTTTTTAAGGATTTCAAGGATTCATACTTTTTGAATTGTTTTTTCATATACCTTTGTATAGGTAATCAGAAATGTTTGTTTAGTTTAAAGCGAGTTTTGTAACAAATTTATATTTACAAATCATATAAATCCATGTATAATTAACAATATAACAATTTATCAAATGTTGAAACAGAGAAACTTCGTTTTATTAAAAATATATCCTCATTCTGAAATTGAGGCCAGCAACACTTCCAAGAAACTTGAGGCAGGACCAACAAAATACTTTAACGTTGTGTAATGCCATGAAAAAATATGCTCCAGTAGAACGCATCACAACGAATTACATTCATTGGCACCAGGTCAGTAACATAACAGAGTAAATAAAGAGCATCCCAGAGAGGAAGAATCTCTCAGAAGATGGGTAGGAGTTCACCACTCTGTTCACCCACTGATGATATCTGGAGCATCACGGATAAAGAAAAAACACATCTAAATCTAAAACAGTATGTATCAAAATGTGAAGTGGATATATGGAAGCATATTAAAAAGTGCATTAATTAATTTAAAAAGATTCTGATTGCTAATTTCTCCTCTCTGAATCACAACTACAGTATCGCACAAAAGTGAGTACACCCCTGAGATTTTTGTAAATATTTTATTCCATCATAGGACAACACTGAAGATATGACACTTTGATGCAATGTAGTCAGTGTACAGTAAATATAACAGTGTAAATGTGCTGTCCCCTCAAAATAACTCAACACATATGTCTGTGCACAGTGAAAATGTCCAAATTGGGCAAAAAAAAAAAAAAAACCTCTTCCTTTTGGGACGACAGCCATGGAGAACAATTTGATGCAGTGTGCGTCATATGGTCTGAAGACTGACAGGCTGACCCCCTACCCCTTCAACCTCTGCAGTAACGCTGGCAGCACTCGTACGTTTATTTTCAAATGACAACCTCTGGATATGACACTGAGCATTAGCAGTCATCTTCTTTGGTTGACCATGTTGAGGCCTGTTCCGAGTGGAACCTGTCCTGTTAAACTGCTATATGGTCTTGGCCACAGTGCTGCAGCCCAGTTTCAGGGTGTTGGGAATCTTCTTCTAGCCTAGGCCATCTTTATGTAGAGCAACACATAGTCAGCACATACACACCTGGAGCAGTGGGTAGTCACTGCAGCATTGACCGTGGAGCGGTAGGGGGTTAGGTGCCTTGCTCAAGGGCACTTCAGCCTGTTGGCTGTTTCTAGGAATCAAACCCATGTCCCTTCAGTCACAAACCCACTTATTTCAGTTAAGATTTAGAAAACTTCAATAAATGAAACATTGTGTCATACATTCCATTTTCATGAAGGGATTCTTACTTAACAGCAGAATTCAACTATAAATATTTCCTTAGTCTGTAGAGACTGCAGATACTGCACGGATATATACTCAAAGTTTGCAGTCTGCTATAATCATATACAATTACAGAGACATCCCTGCATCCTCTTCTCTTTTCTGACATTTAGAATGCAATCGTTAAATCTCACATGATAGGAAACACATCTGCTATGAAAATCAAGGTCATGAATTCATAATGTAACACTGGGATTTAAATGATCAATTTAATTAAATAATCTTACAAATAAAAAGTACTTTATTTTTATAGACACATAGTTCGGGCCTAGTGGTTAGGACATTGCCCATGGGATCAGAAAGTCGCAGGTTTGAATTCCAGCCTGGGCACCACTGAGGTACCCTTGAGCAAGGTATCGTCCCCACTTTACTGCTCCCTGGGCACCTCTGTTGATGGCAGCCCACTGCTCCACATGTGCTCGTGTGATGGGTTAAGAATAAGTTTTAATTATAAGGGATAATTAAAAAAAGAAAAGAAAAATTATCTAGCTGTACAACCTATCTGCACCAATGTGCATAATGCAAAAGTCCTGTTGCTTCCAAATAATATTTACCTCCTTGACCAGGTATAAGAAAACAATCACTACTTAAGAACTGTTTTTGCTTGTTGGAAATTGTATGGTAAGTTCTGTATACTGCCAGTCTTTATTAGTTGGAAAATGGATTAGTTGATGGAAAGCAGTGTGGCTTAAAACAACAGACTTTTCTTTTAATTATGCTATATTGAAGCTCAAAAAAACCTTTTTTTTTAAATCACCTTCAATTACTTGTTAGCTACATTACTTATACAGTGGTGCTTAAAAGTTTGTGAACCCTTTTAAAATAGATTATATTGTAACCTAAAACATCATCTCATTTTCATACAAGCATAACCTAGGTAAACTAATAGAACAAAATATATTACATTCGGTCATATATTTATTGGAAAAAAGAAATAAGTGAATCCTTAGGATTATAATGACATAGGAGGTGTCTGAGGACCTTAAACGAAAGTTGTTGAAGCTCATAGGGCTGGAAAAGATTACAAGACCATCTCTAAAGTGTTTGGATTCCACCAATCAACAGATTGTTTATGAATTAAAAAAATTCAAGATCATTGCTATCCTACTCAGAAGTTGACCATCAAATATAACTAACTGCAAGGCATGTAATAGACCAAGAACAATTGAAAGGCTGTCTTACATTGGCAAAGGTTGTTTATGAGTCAACCGTTAAGAGAACACAGAACAGCAGTGATGTGTATGGCAGGGTAGTAAGGAGAAAACGACAGCTCAGCCCCAAAATTCTTGCTGACCGTCTACAGGTATATATATATATATATTTTTTTTTTTTTCTCCCCCAAAGTGTAAGAGTTGCAGGTGGAGATGTACAACAGATCCAACCTCACCTTTTGGTCAGACAAGAGGGTGTTGCTCTGCAAAGGTGTCAGGTGGCTGCTGAGCAGGGCTCCACCAGGCCGGTCATGCTCACAAAAGATTGTGCCATTGACATAGTGGAACCGGTCGCCAGGCATGAGACGGTTCCGACATGTGGCACATGTGAAACACTGCATAAAAAAAGAGGCAAGGAAAAGGGACATGACTGAGCAACATAGTGATTTAGTGAGCTCAACTTGACTTATCAAACCATAAACGTTATACATTCAAAAGAAATTAAGCATTCAACAAAACAAGTAAACAAGTAAAAATCTGATTATCAAAATGTTTTTGAATGTTTTTCATTTCACAAAATGAGATTTTTCAATTGTTCTATTTACAGTCTATTCACACACACACACACACACACACACACACACACACACACACAATTGGAAGTTTAGAAATCAGTGGACCAAAATGTAGAAAAAGTTCAAATCTGTGTAATGTATGTAAATTGGTGTGAAATGTTCTCCAGATTGGTGACATACTTTTAGGTCCATGTCAAAATGTGTGAATGACTAACCTTGAGGTGGTACACATTTCCTTGTGCCCTCATCACCATCTCACTGGCTGGAATCGACTGTCCACATGCACTGCAAGCCCCACTGTGACCGAACAGCCTGAGACAATAAATTCAAACATTATAATGTGTTCTAACATTTAATATTTAGTTTGAAGCTCCATAATGAGCCAACAAGGTCACAGCTGAGATGTTGCTGACTTTAAATGGTATATAAATGTATTATGAAAATGTAATATAAACACTTTGACATTTTAGCAATGGTTCACACAAGTTTTGTCTGTTGCTAGTCTCAAGGCTAATTTTAATTTAAGTACAATATAATGTAATTTTAGGAAAGTCTTCAAATTAACATGACATTATGCCTAAAAGATATTAACAAACATAATGATATTGGTTTTCCAACTAAATAACTATTTGAAGTACAATGAAAACCCAAATCAATGATAAAATAATGGCCTGCATTATTATGACCAAAATAGTTACAATTGTTGACGTCTCATAACAATAACAGCACATTCCTTTTAAGCATTTGATGACCAAGCTGAACGAAAATTATCACAATAAATGAAGTGTTTAAATGCACACCCTTTGCTGACAAAGTTTAATTCAACACAAAAAACTGTATTCCATATAGTTGATGCATTGAGGCTCGTCTACAACATGAATATCCAAAATACAAATTGTGACACATTTTTAAGCTGTCAGCATGAGACATGCTTTGGTGCTTCATGTCTCACTCTCTGCATTTTAACACTGCTAGCTAAGAAACCTACAGGAAACGTTGGGCCAATTCTGCAACAGGACAGTGCACTTTTGTTATTCAGACTGAACAAGCCGTGTATACTTTATGGATATGTCTGGTAAACACTCAGTGTTGAGATCCATTTGAAAACATAGCACAAGAAAGCTTTTAAAGATCAGGCTGAATTCATCAAATGTGCGGTTTCACCTTAAATATTACCCCTATATCCATTCCACCTTAAATGACACAAAATTCTGACTACTGCATCATTTAAAGTGGAATTTAAAAGTTCTAGAAAGACAAACCTGAGGTGCTACAGCAACAGATCATTAAGTTTCTTCCATCAATGAGCAAACTAAACTAACAAGGAAAGTATATCTCTAAGCAAGTATTTTAAGAGATTTAGATCCATCGTATTATTGCTAGGTAAAAACAGACTTAACAGAAGATTTAAAAGTACTATAGATAGTAAACTGAAATGTATGAAAATGGTAAAAAAGAAATAAGAACTAGTATCACACACTAATTAGCAAGGACTCTTCTAAAGCACTTTTGACAAGTGCTAGTTTTAAATGATGTGTACTGTAATATAACCTAAAATATGACCAAATTATTTGTAGGCCATATTATCCAGCCCTAGCCTGCAGGGTGTAAAGCCATTCAGCATATGACTGTGGAGCAATGAAATGGCACTGTCAGCAGTGATGAGCAACATTACATACTTCTTAAGTGGTGTTTTCAAAGGGGTTTCAGAAATGGTCATTTTAAATCGTACCCTTTATGGCTAAATGTAAACAAAATTTCTAGGCAGTGTTCTAAAGCTTACTGCAGCAAACTCCCAAATTGAATTTAGGGAAAAAATTATTATAGACATATATCATTGTGTTAAGGTAGACAGTTGAAGGCACACCAGAATTTTGAAGTCATGTTTTTGCAACAGTCAGAGTTGGTAATTTGAGTGAAGGACACAGTAAAGGAGCCTTCCATGCTTCCATGGCAGGGTACCAATGGCCTCCAGTCCTTGACTGCAGCCTATCAACTAATGTGGAGTGGCAGTATAATTGGTGGCAGTGGGTGGGGGGTGGCTAAAGGGAGCCTCTGATCCACCCTTGGCTCCTAATTAGGGCGCACTTGATTACCCTGCTGCCTGGGCTTGAGGTTGTTATGGGCAATTTTAGGAGAATGCTCAAATGAGTTCAAGCCCTGCTCTTGACGAGCTAGGAAAGAAAAAATCATTTGGGTGCACGCACAACCTTGCTTAACTTCCTCATATAAATCAACAGCACATCACCATCATGTAAAATACACACAAATCATGGCTGTGATAACATTTCAGTCATTCACTCGCCTTTCACATACACACATCTGAATGACTGGGATAGGTATAATAAATAATAACATTTTCTGTAGTCGATATTCGAACTTTTGAGGCCACTTTGAACCTCATTTATAACTTACTGCAAGGGCCCACAGCAGAGCCCAATTTTAGCATGTCCACATATGGGGTTTATGGTTTTGCTAATGTGAAGCATTTGTGGACTTATCATAAGTGCTAAGGCACTTTAAGCAAACGTAAATCAGACACTGATGGTCTGCAGAAACCTGATGCATATTGCTGACAACCGAGTGGCCACACGAAATCTTCTGCAATTGTGCTATGGGCTAAATAGTGCCTGAAATATAAAAGAAAGAATAAATAAATAAATAAACAAACAAACAAACAAACAAATAAATAAATAAAGTCACTAAAAGGCAAATGTGAACTTAAAGCCAAACACTATGAATACATAAAAGACTTTTTGAAGAGAACAAGAAGTCAAAGACCAGGCGTTTGACTGGCAATGAAATCTGTGCTGCCAGCAAAATTTATAGGAAGGATTCAGTAACAAACCTTAGTTGTAGGTGAGTCAAAGTGTAAGTTAGCAGGCTAGCCTTTTAAGATAACTTTTTGACTTGGCCAATGCAGTAGTCCCTTGTCAAAGTTGCCAAGATCCTTGCACACACCTATTTTTCCATTGGCCCGTTTAAGTGCTGCTGTACATATCTCACTTCCCTGAAAGATGTCATTGCAATAAAAAAAATGTTATTTAAATGTTATTCACTCTACCTTTTAGTGGTCATGATGTAATGGCTGATTGGTATACGTGCATGTAGCTAAAAAAAAAAAGTGGTCACAACTGGTGTTTTTGCTAGATGATGGGTGAAGCTACATTTGGTTAATATATTTTTTGTCCCTTGGACAAAATGTATCCAACCTCAGAAAGGGTTTGTGTAAATTTAGCACACTGTGTAAAATGTCAATAAAGAACAGAATGCAATCATTTGCAAATCCAATAAATCTAAAAAAAAAAAAAAAACTTTTAAGTTCAAAGTAAGACATTTTACTAGTACATGAAAATTATTAGTTCAATTTGAATTTAATGGCAGCAACACATCTCAAAAAGTTGGGATTGAGCAACAAAAGCTTTGCTGTGATGGACAACATTGCATGGGTTCAGGAATACTTCCTAAAATCACAGTTTGCTCTGGTATTCACAAATGCAGGTTAAAGCTCCATCATACAATGAAGAAGCCATATGCGAACATGATCCAGAAATGCTGCTCTCTTCTCTGGGCCAAAGCACCCAATTCAAAAGCCTGCATCTCTAATTGCCTAGGGTAATGGCAACTTGCAAATCTGGAAAGGCACCATCAATGCTGAAAGGCACACAGAACAATAGTTCAGGTGCTGTCAAAAATCCTACAAAATATCCCTTTACCAAAAGTCCAGGAACTAGTGTCCTCAGTTCCCAGACATTCACTAGCTGTTATTTCAAGAAGAAGGGATGCTACAACTATCCCAATTTCGAGATATGTTGCTGCCATCAAATAAAAAGTGACTGAAAATGATTAATTTACTCATTTTAAACACACACACACACACATACACACACACACACACACACACACACACACACACACACACACACACACCACTGCTTAAGACATAAGCACAGGTTCAAAACACCTGGAGACAGCATTGCACACTCTCTCTCCCAAAGCTATTTTTCAATAGAGGATGCAGTTCTTCCACTTGAAGCCTTTTCGTGACAGACCGCTTTGGCAGCCAACCCACAACAGGGTCCTCCTCTCTCACACTTCTTTTTCTTCTCTGCTCTCCTTTTCCTCCCCCTCTGCTATCGCTGTCCTGGCACTGACTGACTCACAGTAATGAATTTTTGATCTTAATCCAAACAGTAATTTAATAAGGCGAGGCAGAAAGCAGCGTTGTTCGTCCTAATTAATGCTCCCTTCTTTTTATCGGACCTCAGGCTCCGCGCCGCGCCATTTGGCAACGAGGCTCTGCCCTTTTGATTAACTACAGTACATTATACATATTTAATAAACCGCACTTTACTTTACATCTAGCAAAAAGTACCACACAAGGTGCACAACCGCCACCCTCAACCGTTGCTGGGAGTTGGAAAAGAGATCAAGGTTTGATTGGGACCACATATATATTCATTTGGCAACATATGTTGACAAGATCTTTGATTTTTGACTCGAGATCAGTCTAAATGTTCACAGCTTTTAAATCTCTATTCAGGAACTTGTTCTTGGTCAGCCCATTTTACCTCTTACTCACAGTTATCGGTCACAGTAACAAAAGCATATCAGATTCACGTATTGTTTGTAGTTAATTAAAACAAATGAACACATTCGATCAGAAGTGCAGATTTGCAAAAATATTCTACTTTAGTTAGGCAGCATTTTGACTAAAGCTGTTTAAACCCAACACCAGTCAGTGACCAAATGTAAATGCAAGCCTCTGCATTGTTATTATGCAATTAAGTATGCAATAGGGTATTTGATGGCATTGTTCCTGTGGGTAGTAGAGCACTAGAGTAGTGATGCTATACTTTTAGATGCTGATTTTAAGTGAAGCTCATTTTAAAGCTATGTAGCTTCTAAACTAACAATATTCGATACCAGTAAAGCAACATGATGCTATCAGTAATAAATACATTTGAAAAGTATAGCTAAACATGCAAGTACAACAATACACTATTGAGGGGCCATAAGTGGACCATAATTTGATCTCAGTTCCTCTTTTATATATCCAGGTATCAAGCATCTAGCTTGGAAACAAACTTCAAAGCATTTTCTGAATAATTTGTAGTTAATGAACAACAAGTTAACAATATTAACTAAATAATAAGCCTACACTTTACAGGGGACATGCATTCACATAATATAGTTGTTAAAAATTAAAGCAAGCAAGTAAAACACTGCAAATGTACAGTTTTGTAGTAGGGTGGTGTTGAAGCTATCCAGTCCATGATAAATGCTTTGGGGTTTTTTTCATTAATGGCCTCATTTAAATCATAATGTCAGGCTAATTATGACTAAGCGTGTGCATGATAGTCCAGCTTTTAAACATCAATGCCACCCTGGCATTGGCTTTGGGGGCTTCATACTGCTTTTGCAGGTTTGGGACTGCAAAAGTCTTTGCCCTCCAGAGAAAGTATGACCTGGCATTGGGACATAGGGCATGGGCTCCAAACCATCTGTGTGTCCCATGCCAAGCACTCTCATACACTCTGTGTTCTGCATTTGGCACTGACCAGGCAGTATGGGCACTGATGCTGTGCAGTCATGGGCCAATGCACCACCGCACTCATCCAAACAAGCAAAGGTCAGTTTCAAAGCACCTCATAAATCACAAACAAATCTAATCTGTTCACCTCTGAAACTCCTGGCATGAATGTACACAAAAATGAGGCCAAATTCACTCAGAGCTGTATTGCCTTATGAGTGGCTCATATAAACAAATTAAAACAACCATTAAATACTAAAATCAAAAGGATTTTTCATAATAAAAACAGTCATATTTTAGAATCAATTTGTTGTTTTCACTTGGTTTACTTGATAATGCCATACAAGGCTGCAGAATACATTGTTTATTAATTTTCATCACATTGATCAAGGCCACAATGTATAAACATGCCTTCCAATGTAATATTCTTTTCTATTTTTTTTTAATAAAACATTTAAAAACCATTACAAATAATAATAAAAACAAAATATGCATATAATAATGCTTACTATGCATCTACATATTGGGCTATTGTTATGCAGTTATGTCTGGAGTTGAGAACCTTGCAATAGAGATGAGAGGCTGCTCCAACATAGCTCATTAGCAATCTGCCAATCTGCTGTTTGTTAAAGAAAAGACTTTAAAAATATGGTTAAATATACATTCAGGTCTTTTTCTTTTAATCAAATTTCTCCGTGCAGAGTGAGACAAATTTTGCCTAAATGTTCTTCATCTGCCCCTTCTTGCACGATGCTGTGGCTACGTTCAGTGGAATAATGTACAGATTACTCAAACCTCATCTCAAATGCAACTCCTTTGACTAAATTAAAGTAATGCTAATTTAATGTATCCATCATAACACTACCATTAGCGTTTAGTATTGCAGTATTCTGACCTACTGAAAATGAAATTATGAGCATTCCATCCTACCTCATTAGTTCCAGATGAGTTTCTGCGGTTCAATAAATTCATGTGATCCAAGGAACAAATAATTTGGTTCAAAATAAAGCAGGTCCATCTTTAATCATGCCATCAGAGGTTTACCAGTGTGTTTGAAACATTGTCACAGTCATAGTCTTTTGTAGTCATCATGCAGACATCATGTCATTTAATCAAGTCACCATGCTTTCTTCTAAACAGGCCTTGAGTCTTAGGAAAGGCCTTGAAAACCAGTCCTTGTGGGAAAGAAAAAAAAATGAAAAGCTTGTGGGAGGCCATTGAGGGATATGGTTGCTCCCAGTCTCATGTCACACACACACCCACACAGTTCCTGTCATGACTGAGGTATTTTATGTTCTCTCGTCCTGGCTACTGTATGCTCACACAGCTTGATTCCCAACAGGCAAATAAGCTACAGATGGCTTCAGAAATGCTACACTCCTAAGCATGCTACAACAGGGATGTCCAGGTCTGCCATTTTGTAAGACATCTGTAGATAACAGCAGCTAACTTTCAAAAAATCCTGTACATTTTTAAATAGTAAAAGAAATTAACAACTAATTAGAACAGTTGACTATGTCAACTTGATGATGTCAACTTCAGAAACACTAACACAGGGCTGTTCTTCTGAAAAAGTACTGTGATGACAGCATAAAACAGCATAAGGGATTTATGAAATATTTTTTATGAAATAATTTAAGGCTGCAACGCAGGACATTAGCTCTCACATCATTACTGAATTAATAAGGTAAGTGCCTTATGAAGCAGTAACTGAGGAAAAAACCTTAGTTGCTGGTATACAAATTAAAGTAATTACATAATTAATTAAAGAAACTCACGGTATTATATACATTATATACACTGTAGTAACTTGCTGAAGGTTTAAAAAAAATATTCTGTAGTTGAAAATATGCTGCACTATTTAAATAAATCCAGGCAATTTGAGAATTCAATATTGAAAATCCGAGATTGGCTCAGGTTTGTTCTTTAAAATTTGTTGATTCATTCATGATGTTTTAATCTGGTTCCTGAATATTGTACATTGCCATGGCTACTAGACTTTGTTTATTTTTTCTCACATTGACGGAAATTGTATTCAAAAGCCATTCCCAATGACCTCTCTCCATCCCACCTAAACTCAAATATATTGATATTCCACCATATTCCTGGAACCAAACTTCCCTTTATGACTTTTTACATATGTAAATTCAGCTTCATAGTATTTTGGCAAATATCCCATTGTAGTTACTGAATTATAAAACTTAAGTGAAAAGCATGATACAAATAGAAAAAATCAAAATGAAAGTTGAGTTTAAGGGGCTAAATGCCTCATTGCTTATACCTGATATAGTCATTCCTGCAGAGGATCATTCCCCCTTTGCTGTAGCAGGTGGTGCCGATCTCACCTAGCTGGGCCTGGCAGCATGAGCATTTCAGGCAGCGTGTGTGCCAGTAGCGTTCCATGGAGAAGAGCAGGAATCGGTCGGAAATGCGGCCACCACAGCCAGCACACAGGCGGCCAGCCACACCACTGCTACCGGTCACGGCCACGGCAGATGCCTCCACGCGGCTGTTCACCATTGCAGCCCTGCAATAGTGAGAAGGAACCAGTAAAACAGAAAAAATTATAATATTAAAAACAAACAAAGTGTGGACTGGACCGTGATTTCCAGACGCACATCTGTAAAGAAGCTCATCAAAAATGTAAGACATGTCTGCCACTGCTATTAAAGGAGTAAACGAAAAATTTAACTCAATTTCCACTCATGTTTGGTGCTTGAAAATTATCTTTAGGTTTGAATGGGAGGTAAGTAATTAAAGCTATCAGTTAGCATCCAAAAATAGATATAGAAAAAACAACTCATCTTGAGTGTTCTTTTGCCCAAATTAATAGTTACTTTGACATATACACATACCTCATTTCTAGGGAAATTTTTCAAAATGCAATAATAACAAAAAACATGCCTGCCTGGGCTCATAAGTACTTCAGAAAACCATGGTCATCAAACACAGTCTGTACCTGCATTCAAAAATGTATTTTTTGAACCTGTATTAATTCTCAGCGCCTGAGCTCATCTCAGATGAACCAAAGGACTGTGGAACTATATGCTATGGTCCAACGAGTCCACGTTCAAGTTTGCTTTCAGACGAGGAAAAATAAAACAAAAACAGGTGTTGCGTTCAGTGCAAAACAACCATCCAGACTGTTTTTACAGAAAGGTGCAAAACCCAGCAGGTGATACTATGCAGATGCATCATGGGTGAGTTACATGTATATGAAGGTATATTAGGATTTTAAAAAAACATAAGGCAACATCTCTTGACAAATACTCCATGGTTATTATGGCAGGACAATGCCAGAACACATTTTACATGGGCTACAATGTAGAGGGTGTGTGCTTGAATGGCCTCCTGCCAGTCCAGATCCGTCTCCTATTGACAACAGGAGTTCCACAACAATCAAAACAAGTTATTAAAAGGAAAGGTGATTTAACACAATAGTAAACATGCCTCTGTCCCAACTTGTTGAGTGCTGTAGGCATCAAATTCTACATTTGGATATATTCACAAAATATATGCAACTGATTGGGGAAAAACTACAGAAAACCTTTGTACTTTTGTCAGTTAAATAATGGTTTATATAAATTAATTGTTTTTATTGCATTTGGGAAATTATCCCAGCTTTCTTTTTATAAAATTATTTATATTTACACTGACTACATCATTATGAATAATAATGACCTCAGATTATGTCATTGTACTTTGAAATATTCTAAGTGAGTGCAGGGTACAGAAGGGCAGAGGGGTTCTTCTGCTCAGATTGGTTTGTTGTTATATACTGTCCTGAGCTATGGGACAAGAAAAGAGGATTAGAAATATATACGTAATAAATGTCAATGCTGAAAAAACAGAAGACTAACTAAACTGCTAAATCAGACTAACAATAGAAGAAGCTCTGAGTGCCTGTTTTATTTATTGGCAAAGATTCATCTTAGTAAACTTACCAGGCAAATTTGGCTTGAGAAAATCCAATCATTTCAGCAAAACACCTATTAAATCTTTTCTCTATGGGTCACTCACAGCTAAACTCCATAAATGGAACATTATAATAATGGATTTTTACACCCACAATAAATGTCCAATTAATCCATCTGTCTATCAGACAGCAGTGACCTAGTGGTAAGGACCTTGCCTCAGATCAGAGTTTAGGTTTAAGTCCCAGCCTGGGCAACATTGAGGTACCGCCCCACTACACTGTTGTCCGGACAAACAAATTTGTCTATTGTAGGGAAGTTGGGGTGCTAATTTTGGGAGCAGGTTTATAGTCATGAAAGTGGTAGAATTTATGAAAAGTTGCTAATATGCAGACAATAAAATGTTGCTTTGTATCATTCACATCACTTACATCGTTTATGCACATTTTCACATTCATAAATCAACAATCAACCACTAAAACCTTAGAAGCTACATTATATATGTCATAGCTAGTAATGATTTCTGCAGCCAATGTCTGCTGTCAACAACCAATAGCTTTATAAAGAACAAAGAACTGCCATCAACCATGGACTTCCAGGAAAGACAATCATGTAAGAGACCATCAAGCTACTTTCAAAGGATCTTGTGTGAATTAGGGCAGAGCAATATGGTCTATAAATAATAGAGGAATATTTTTAGATACGTCGATCGCGAGCTACCGGTCGATCGTGAAGGCATCGCTAGTCGATCACGGAGCCCTGCCTTTCAAAATAAACTACTGCGCACGTGAGACCACGCAGTAAACGCAAGTGAACCACGAGCCACAGAAAACACTGCAGTACTGTAACAAGCGTCACTGCGCATGCTCGGTCAACCGCGCGCCTAGTTAGCGGCTAACGGTTTATTTACTTCTAAAGAAAGGGAGTAAAAACAAGTGGGGGACCTGAAACAAGTAAGAAACCAAAATCAGACTGTTCATTAAAAAGTATGACACGGACTACCCATTGAAAAGAGAGGGGATTATATGCAGACTATGCAGCTCTGGCTGTTGATGGTAATAAATGTACAGAACTGCATTGGGCCAAACATGTTCATGCTACTATGCAAGGTAAACAATATATATTTTAAATATAAAGTATACTTTCTCTCTCTCTTTGTGTGTGCGTGTGTGTGTGTGTGAGCACCCCTGGTCTATACTATATGGTGATACACAATATATTTTATATCATTTAAAAGATATCTGATTGAATCATTTGATGCATAAAGCCAAACCAGTTTGACTCTAGTACTCTATATAACTGCATGAAAGCATTCCTGTATTTATTAAAGTATTTATTAAAACGAGACAATTGCACACAATGTACTCAATGTTAATGGTGTTGTTACATACTACATCAAACATGGGACAAGACACGAAATGTTAACTACATTTGATATACAGCACAGCCCTACTGTGAATGATACACTAGAACATTTCACTCCATGCCATTAAGTATTTACTTACAAGATGGTCATTTGTCACTGCTAAAAGCAAATACACCTTAGACGCTTGGAGCGAAACATTATAATTTTGGAGACAGCCCCTACATGTCCTAAAACAAAGTGAAACAACTTGACAAAGTTTTCAAAAGTTAACACTGTTTCTTCTGCTGGGTTGAAAAAAGAAAACTAGATCCCAAACAGCTGAGGCCTTGCAGTTCTCAACAACAAGTAGCAAAAACATGAATCATAAATCAAGAGGAAGAGAGCCAGGATCTACGTCTATCTGCGGTCTGTTCACGTGTTATTTCCTCTCTCTGTTTTCCTGAAGAAAAGGTCAGCTGGCAGCAGACGGGAGATACTGGAGGCAGGTCAAAGGTCCTGACTGAGGCACTCTAATCGGAGAGGTTGAGCTAGGCAGCAGGAAAGCCGTATGTACCCTGCTCCGAAAGAGGATGAATACTTCTTTCAAGTTATGTTCCTCACTTCAAACTCATGCTGGGCTCAAGGTGTCAGCTGGTCACATGCTTTCCCACGATCACAGCCCATGAAAACCTTCCAATATATCCACCAACAATGCATGCAACATCAAAACGACAAACGACTTGAAACCCATATTAAAGTTAAACAGGATACTAATATAAACATTTATTTAACAAATAACACATCAATCTTTTTCCCTCTGGACATATACTTTATTTGTTTACTTGTTTTTCATGTTACAAGTATGAAACTGAATGCCTTACCCAGAAACATTAGCACCATCTCCATCCATTTTCAAACAAATGTCAGATTTAGAAGAATTCCAGGGAAAACAGGGGGCAGAAGAATTGCGTTTTTATCTCTCTCTATCTACAGTCTTTTTCAATGAATGTAATGATGAGCTTCTCTCACTTTACATGAGTAAAACTGGCCAAACAGGTTTAATATCACTCTACAGTAAGGCAATGAAAAGTGCTTCCTCTGCAAATAGGGCAACACTTTCTGAATATACTAAACCTGACATGAAGCTACACGTCTGTACCTGTTACAAATCTCCCAAGCTGTCCATGTCAAATCAGACACCCTCGAAATCTGAAATCACATTTGTTGAGGACCGTGTAGTCCACAAAATGAAAAAACAGGATAATACCACAACACTCAATGCCGTTTAAAGCCTTTGTATTGAACACATGCTCCAAATATCCTTTTAAAATGCATGAACGTAAAAGAAAAGAAAAACGGTTATGAAATAAAACTTTCGATTAATTCAAGGTATTAACAGAATTCGCATCAACATCCTTTCGCCACAGCTGCCAACAGCAGCAAGTGCAATGCCATTTGCGGGCACACACCTGCATGCACTATAGAAAAGCTGGTTGCCAAATAACTTTACCACAGTTAATTTCATAAAAATGCAAATCCCCTTCTTTTTAATCATCCGCTAATGCAGACCTGAGAGTGAGAGACAATGCTAGTGAATAGGACCCTGGGGGAATATCACATGCTGTCGAATAGGCTGGGCTATTTCAATACAGAACAATTATATTATCCCTCTGAGAACTTAGGTAAGCTAATCCCCTTCTGAAAACGCTTGGCAACAACCTTTTTTGGGCTACAGGGCTCAATGTGGTGTCTTATCACCCCTTTCCAGAAAAGGGTGGCTTCCTATCTAAGGCATACGGCCAATTGCTGACACACACACACACAAAAAAAAAAAAAAAAAATCACAAACAGTGGTGCATGCAAAAACCATAAGAAAGTGATGTTGACTTGGATTAACAGAAAAAAAGTGTTTAAAAGTCAGGCTAAACTTGTATACAGTCATAAATTTAAGCAATTGCATCAATTTTAATAGACTTCAGAGGTATTAAACATACAGGCACAAAATTATTGGATGGCTTGTTGGCTCCATGGGATCCACACTGTGGGCTGTAACTATGTGTTCACTCAGACCCACATGCGTAAGTTAACTCTGTATGGGGTTTCAGGGCATCAGATGATGAAACTTTTACTTACATGCTTATATATTAAAGGAGGTCCTCCTTAGTTCCATTTCAGTCCTTCAGATTTTAGGTGAAAAACGCCATTTTTACGTCAGCTGTTTTTGCAGTTCCTTTTTACAAGTGAGTAACTTCTTCAAAAAAGACAAATCAGCAGATAGTTTTAGGCTGCTCTGCCCATCTTTACCTCTTTTCAAGCAAATTCATATCTTTTGTTAAATTTCTGCAGGTCAGTCATTAACATGAATCAGTCATTCAGAGGGATCTGACCAAATGTGTCATGCTAGAGAATCTGAGTCAGAATAGTTCAACGCAGTGCTAAATAATAAGCAGATCTCTAAAGGTTACATCACATAAACGTAATGCAAGTCTCAGGTAGTGTTTAATTATAGTTTTATGCTGTGTTTTAAATATTTTAATATAGAACAATAAACTCCAGGCAGGGGTGTCAGGCAAAACTGTAAACATATAGCGCTTCTCACACTTAAACATGTCTTGGGAAGTATATAAATGACCCCACACCTGTACTGTGAAGTGAGTGTGCAAGTTTTTCTGCAGTGGTCCGCTTCAAATCTAACCAACACGGCCAGAAAAATCTCAGTGGAATTTCAAACAGAAAAGGCTTCACCAAGAGCCTGAAGTCATCAACTTTTGTCTGTGGTGAAAGGTCAATGTGGGATTGAGTTACAGGTCACTAGCCGTTTAACGCCCTTATTGAAATAACACAGGGCTGCGGAAGAAAACGCAATGCGCGCTCATGAGCTTCAACTGACGAACTTCTTTCTCAACCCGAGTCGCACGCACAGCGCTCGTGGCGCTCGGGAGTTTGACCAATAGGATGAAAACTCTTCCATCTGGCGGCACACTCGCTAAGCTGTTCACCAATCGGCGTAAGGGCGTTAGTCGACATGCGCCACACTTTGTAAGGTCTCGCTCTAAACTGCCATTAACCTCCTGCTTATGCGAACAAATGCACAAACAGCCCCTAACCCCGCGAATGTGTAAGAGTGAGTGAGTAGCGCGTAATTAAAATAAATGAGTCTGTCCGCTCTGTGCACGGCCACTATAAATAGCAGCACGCAGTGACCAGACCTTGTTGGCACCAAAGCGCTTTAGTAATATATCCTTCCCTTTTAATAATGCGCTCCGGGGCCATAACTGCACGCTTCACCGTTTCATTAAAACGTCTCACCCGCTCCCTCTCTCTCTCTCTTTTAATTAACACTCCGGTGCGGGCTCCAGCTCCCTATTGTGCAAAAAAATCTGAGAGAACTACGGAACTCGAGTCTGCAAAAGAGCCGAAGTGGGTCACGCCGAGTGTAATTGTTGGGAAGAAGAGAAGAAAAGTAAGAAAGTCACAGCTTCGCTATTTGACTTTTAAGTGAACGTGTGCGAACAACTGGCAACGCACGTGCACGTCGACTGGTTTCAAGCAAAATGCTGCAGCGCGAGAACAAGTGGCACGTATATGTAGACAGTGTGCTTTTGATAAACTCACCGTTGTTTTCTCGTAGCACGAGGCTGGAAACCCACACTCAAAGGCAGAAAACGCTCCTTTCCTTTTCTTAACAAATATGTAAGGCGGCGCGCGCGCAGTGACTGCTGTTGATAATCCTAGTTGTGGAGATGATCAACGGTCCCTATTAGTGCTCGAACGCGGCCGACAAACTCATGACTTCATCTCGCTTCCTCACTGATCTACTTCGAGGCCAACGCCAAAATAACGACTTATAACGCTGTTTGACACCTTCACAGTGAGTGTAAACACGGGTTCCGTTCTCTCAGCTTCAAATCACAGCAACCAAGAGAGTAAGTTTCCAACGCCACGCCCCTTGTCATATCTGACGAGCAGCCAATGAGAGGCGAGGGGGCGTGGCACATGACAGCATGATGGATGTGTGTTGGTGGAACTGCTGCCTGTTGGACTCATCTTAGTCCGTAATCGCGTTAAGAAGACAATTTAATAACTTCCCCTTTCCCCCTGCGTCAGAGTGGATTGGCCAACTGTCTCTGCTTCTCATTCGGCACAGCTTTTAGTCAGATATTATTGGGACACTCAGCGATTTGCATTTTCCCCGTAATAGTTTAACAGATGTTAAGTAAAAGAGCCCGGTGAGTTTTTAAGTGTGGCTGTAAACTGAAATCTGCAGTGCTCCATCAGCATGGAGAACATCTGGCTTGGATGGTGAAGCCAGTACACACACACGCACACACACATACACAAAGAGAGAGAGAGAGAGAGAGAGAGAGAGAGAGAGAGAGAGAGAGAGAGAGAGAGAGAGAGAGAGAGAGAGA
>JBBIGC010143044.1:0-20074 GCA_037576955.1 Lepidarchus adonis | reverse complement strand
GCTATCAACAGCGCCCGGGGAGCAGTGAAGTGGGGATGGTACCTTGCTCAAGGGTTCCTCAGTGGTGCCCGGGCTGGAACTTGAACCTGCGACTTTCGGGTCTCAGGGGCAAAGTCCTAACCACTAGGCCTCCACTGCTATTACAATCCTGCTTAGGGTGCCACTGCTTTCTGTATTAGACATTAATCTCCAATCTCAAAACTTTTGCACTAAAACCAGATATTGGTTTTATAATTTAGTCTACTAAAACCAAGTCTGAATCGGAATGTTACCATCTTGAGTGTGTTTTCATTTTCCCCTCCAGTGGAGGGCACTCGCTGCTGTTCTAAATCATTTGGTATGCAGCTGTGGGTGTATCCTCCACCTCCACTACTGACGCTTGGTATCTCCTCCACCCTGCCACTCCTTAGCCTGAGGCTGCTCAGGCACTGGCATGCAGTCCTGTCATTCTAGACTGCATTCTAGACTACACCCTTCCGCTCCACAGCTGATAATCATCTGCAGCAGCCAGTCGGTGTACAGACATACATAGTTGTTGAAAATACACTGATCCTCCATAAGAATAACACCACTGATGGGTGAAGTGAATAACATTGACTATCTGGTGTTGGGATATTTAAGGCAGTATTCAAACAGTTAGTTCTTATTCTGGAAGTAAGAAAAATGGACAAGCATAAGGATCTGATCTGCTTTGATAAGAGTCGTCTTGTGACAACTAGACGAATGAGTCTCTACCTCTCCATAACATCAGGCCTTATGGAGTGTTCTGAGTCTGCAGTGGTCAGTACCAAAAGTGATCCAATGATGAACAACTGGTGAACCAGCAACAGGATCATGTGCACCCAAGGCTCATTGATGCATCTGGGGAGTGAGAGTTAACCTGTCTGATCTTATTCCAAAGATCTGTTACACAAATGTTAATGCTGCCTCTGATAGAAAGGGGTCAGAACACAGTCAGGGTTGTTCCAGCAGCACGAAGGAACCTACATTATGTTAGGAAGGTGTTAATTGTGCTCAGTTTGACGATCATAGATGTCTGTTACTTATGCTGACAAACTGGGGCCTCTTAGTGAGGAAATCCAAGATCCTCCTTTCACATTATTTTCACATTACTGGCTGAGGTAAAATACTGACTGCAAGGCGAAAAAATGCCAGGAAATCAAAAGTTATAGTAGTATATCACAGATGAACGAACCCAAACAGGTCAATCAATGTGCCTGATATAGTTTTTATTTTATTTTTTTTCCTGGCCCTGGGCCTTTGGGCAATTGCTTTAATCACATCTTGCTCAGTTGTGTCCCTGTTGTTGTTTTACTTGTTGCTTAATCACAGATTCAGTCTGTCTGCTTTTACAGGAAACGACTGGCTAGATGAGTGCATTCCCCCTCTGTTTTTCATTTTTTTGCTCTTTTTTATATCTATAATCACTGTCTCTCTCTCTCACTTCTTCCTTTTTCTGATTTAAGAACTGGTTTCCCCAGTCGTAGTCCTTGTAAGGTGTTCCCGAAGTCGGTTTGTGACACACCTGACCACGGCCTCTTTGTGTGCTGGTACATGTTGCATTTGTTGCATGTTTAAAGGAATTTCAGTGTGCACACCCAGTGTGCTTAATCTTCATAGAAACGCACTGACCAATAGAATGGGAAGTTCTGGGGCAGGCACTCCCCACTCCATGCCCACTTCCAAGCACTGTTTAGAGTTGTAAGTAGCCCCCCCATCATTGGGCTTTAGAGCTTAACTGTGTTCACTGGAGCAATGGAGCTCCATCCAGTACCTTCAAGAAGTGGTTAGGGTGGAATGCCATTAGATCCTCACAGCAGTGTTGCAGTACATAAAGAAGAGTAGAGGCTGTTAATTAAGCAAGTTTAACCCCTTGATTTCAGAAGAAATGTTGGATGAGCAGAGGTCCACAGATATCTGCACATGCACATATTTTTTATCATCCTCTTCATTTTTGAGCTTCCATCTGCAGATGCATAGTTTTTATTTTTCATGATTTTATATTTTACTTTTGCTTTATTTTTCTGATGATCTGTTTTTCTGTTGATTTTTATAGAGCGCAAATGAACATAACCCACTTTTTAAATACTACAGATGCTTTGCTTAGAAAGGAATGCCAAATGTTCATTTGCATGTGTGGTTGTGTTCTGTATGCATTCCTGCAGTGCCTTCCCCTAGCACTCACTACTCCGTATGCATTTTTACCTTTCGTGTGTTATTATACAGTTCTAGGTCACTATCCTACTCATTAAATATCTGATGTGCACTGATCCAACTAATCAACAAATGAAATCTTAGTTGACGTGGTTGTGTAAATGGGGTATAAGGCTGGACTTCAAGATCAACCATGGGGAAGGACTGTGTCAGAGCTTGGAGCATAAAAAATGTCTCCTAGGCTCCAAGACCAGCTCTGCTCAGTACACACGATTCATTGAAAGTTTGGTAGCTCTAATGTGGATGTTCTCCTTTGTCAGGCAGCCAACGAGGAGACAAAAGAGCGTCTGTATGAGACCCTGTTGGCCGAGTGCAGAGACACCATCCAGGCTGTGAGAGAGGAGCTGAGGACTGATGTGGTAAGGCGCATGTGTTTTATTTGCTGATTTCTATAGAAAATTCTTAACTGTTCATTTGATACAGCTACATCATTGCCTTGGTTGAAGATTATTTGTGTAAATTGGTACATTTCTGAAGTATGTGGTTGTGTTGTCTTCGTTCTCAACAGAAGCAGAGAGAGAGGTCTGCAGACATTGCTGAAAGTGGAAAGGTATCCAACTTGCAGTACCTGCACAGGTAAGGTTTGAAGGCTCCTATACCAATGGTGTGATGTGAAAGGCTAACTTGCATGCCCTCTGCCATCAAAGCAAAATGAGAACATTATCTAATTCTACAATTTGATAAACATAGAAAAGATTGCCAAATAAAAGCATTTCCACCAGTGGCCTCAGACAAGACGTTGCCACCCGATGCCTGTGGGAAGTGAGCATAGTGCTGTGGTCTAAAGTGTTAATGCAGACTCTGATAGAAAGGCGTCAGAACACACTGCACCACAGAGCTGTTTCAGTAGCATGAGGGGATTTACACAATATTAGGCAGGTGGTGTTAATGTTCTGGCTGATCAGTGTACATGGAAATATTAGATGGTGGCATGGCTTACAATTCCAAGTGTAGTGTTTTCTTACAGTCTACTTTGAGACCGTATAAGACTTTACTCCCTCTCTCTCTCTCTCTCTCTCTCTGTGTGTGTGTGTGTGTGTGTAGCTACCTTACCTACATTAAGCTGTGGACAGTAGTGCGGAGAAATGAAAGCATGGCCCGTGCACTGCAGGTGAAACTGAAGGAGCCACAGACAGACGAAAATAAAAGAGGACCCCGACCCCAGGACTTGATACGACTCTATGATATTATACTGCAGGTACACGCAGCAGAAAAACGAATTATTCCTCCCCTTTAAATCATGAACGCCTCATGCCTTCATTTTGTAGGTTACTCTTGATTTTATTTGGTTTTCATTTAAAAAAAACTATGAACTATGAGTCACACAGTCTCACATCATGTGAAACCAACTTGACCGACTGACCCCTTGTTCTTCTCTTTTTGTTCTCTTTTAATCCTGTTGTTCTGTAGAGCCTGGCAGAGCTCTCAACCCTGCAGGGTTTGGAAGAAGACCACACCTTTCAGAAAGAGGTGGCCCTGAAGACACTGGTGTACAAGGCATACAGGTGTGTGTGTGTGTGTGTGTGTGTGTGTGTGTGTGTGTGTGTACACAGCTGATCTCCGGTCAGCCAAACCACATCACTGTAGAATGGTCATAACAGAGGAATGATATTGCTCTATGTGTACATTAGACAATAGTTTGCCTTCAGTTGTCTGCACCTCTGGTCAAATGTTTTGTTGCTTTTCACTAAATAAAAAGAAATTGTTTACTACATTTCAGAGAAAAGCACACTGTCTACACACTGTTGGTTACTTACAGTGTGTGTTCATTTTCACTTAGAAAATCAACAAAATATTTTACTGGGGGTGTTCTGAACAAAATATTAGTGTGATTGAAGGGCCCATAGCGTACATTTTATGGAAATTAAAAGGCTTCAATTATGTAAATAATTTCCGTTTAAAAAATGTATATTCACTCCCCAATTTTTACAGTCCATTTATGGACACAAAGTTGCAAAAACAGCCTGTTTTCCAATCATAGGTCACAAATCCAACACATTTATTAACGTCATCTTATACAGCCTGTAGCAGTTTTGCTCCACCCTTTCAATGCTTTGTGTTTCAGCCTTGTCTTGCTTTTTAAATGAGCTGTAATACAGGACAATCAGAAAAACGATCATTTACATAAATCAGCCTCAAAGTGGACAGACGTTGGAAAGTGATTATGTAGGATTTTTTATAATATACAAAAAAATCATGGAGAAATGTAGACTATGAGCCTTTTAAAAGAGCTCTGCTAATCAAGGGGCTTTAATTAAATTAAAATTAAAAATTAAATTGTTTGGCCACTCGTCAGTTTCATCAAATCACTCACAAAGCACACACCTGGAGCTGTTTTTGTGTGCATATTGAAGTTTTTTGCCAATTCAGTCCTGCAGAGACACATACCATAAGAATTAACAGACGACATGGACCTCTCTGGACTAGATCTGTCTGTCTGTACATTTATATATCAGTCTATCTGCATATGACTGTCTGTGAATCAGATTGTGTATCTATGACTGTCAATCAATCTGTCTATTTCTACACTTGCATCGCTTTACTTATTCTGTATATTCCTCTGTCTTGTGTATACAGGTGTTTCTTCATTGCCCAGTCCTACGTGCTGGTGAAGAAGTGGAGCGAGGCTTTGGTTCTGTACGAAAGGGTCCTGAAATACGCCCGAGAGGTCCAATCTAAGGCCAAAAACCTTAACAATAGCCTCAAGGTAAAGCCAGTGCCAGTTCCTCTGGCTAATGCAGCTAACAAAAGATGGAGCTAAGAACTGTCAATTAGTATGATGTCATTTAAGTGATGCTGATTTTCAGTAGCTTTGCAGTAGCTCTTCCTCTAGAGTAGCAGTTCAGAGTCAGTAATGCTTGTGCTGAAGGAAAAGCTGGTATGATGTGAGGAGAATAGAAACACTACAGTACTGTGCCTTGGGAACCTTGGAGGGGCAATCTGAAGCCAAACCTGTGGTGTTCTAACCTGTTCACACAACAAACTACTGTTTACACCTAACCACTCATCTTTCTTTTCACTCCTTTCATTTTGTCTGTATTGATTCTAATGTGAATAGAAGTAAAGATGTAAATTTGTTAGAGTTTTGAGTAAATTATGATTGCAAAACTGGATAATCCCTCTCCCCAATTAAGGAAACTGTAAACATTTGTTGAAACTAATGTGATTTCATTTGTTCTTAAAAGGAGTAATATTTGTAACTGCTGTCCTCTACTGTATAAATGGCCGAACTTCAGCCTTTAGAAAGCCATCCTTTTTAGACAGCATTTAAGTCGGTCTTGTCAACAAGTCATCACTAAATTGTGGTGTGTGATCATCAGAATCTGGTACATTTATTACACAAAAAATGTGTAAAAATACTGTATCTACCTAACATGTCTGCCAGGTCACAATTGAAGTCAAATAAAAAAAAATAACACAGATGTCTAGGCACAGCATTCCAGCAACAGCTAAATGTTCTGCTCTTCTGGAGAGCAAACAGTACATCTCAAAAATCCTCCTTGGAACATCTAAAAAATTTTTCATGTTCTATGTGATAATACACTACTAATCATCCTGCATCATGTAAAAGAATACATTAGGGCTGTGCAATATGATGTTATAAAGCATGCATAATTTCATGTTTCATTACACAGTGAGCATAATTCAACCTGTTTAACTGGATCCACACTAGTGCTAGGGACTCAAGAATATATAATTTTCATGATACATGATCTGCTACAATACTTTCTTCATCTCAGAAGCTGAAATTGGCAAATGAAGAAACAGCAGAGCTACTGCCAAGCTACTAAACCATTTAAATAGAACTGATTATGCAATGAAATGTGCAGTTGGTCAGTATTTTTTTATATATATATATATATATTTTTTTAAAGCACATGGAATTTATGCTGAGAAAAGCATGTTGTGATGCAATTTATGTTGATAATGATCGCCATATTGCTGGGTTCTGCCTAGCAATTTGTAAAATGTTGAACAAAAAAATAGGGCTCAAATTTTGACATTTTTTGTAACATTGCGTAAAACATCATAAAATGTAATACTATGATGCGTTTTGTGCATTATGAGTATTATGCAATATTGTAATGTAATAGTTTTGTCATATCTCACCCTAATAATAGCTGCAAGTAAAATCAGTTCTTAAAGTTGATGTGCTGGAAGAAAATTGGGTGAGCGTGAAGACACTTTAATAAGGGCCTTAATGTGATGGCTATATAAAAATAAAAATTTTGTTCGGTTTTTTCATTGACTGACCATCTGTAACTATTATCCACAGTTCCTTATCCCCCAGCCACTGTTAGGAGTCTGTTGGCATGCAAGCTGATAATAGATGATTCATATTTCATTCAGGTTTTTTATTTTTTTTACTTTTTTTGTTTGAATTATGTGATAAGAATGATATTGCTTTAACACTATTTTTTTCCCCTCCTGCCCTTCTGTCATTCATAAGGACCTTCCGGATGTCCAGGAACTTATTGCCGAGGTCAATGCGGAGAAATACTCTCTTCAGGCCGCAGCCATTTTGGGTGGGTGTTGGTCAATGTGCTGTAACTGGGGTAGGGGGCTGACATGCAGTCTCACCCTGCGACTTAGTAAATAAGTGAGTAATGAGTGTTTCATGGCTCATTTAGTTATACTGCTTCACTATTTTTATTTTTATTCTAGATAAAGAGGATGTGACTGAAGCACCTGTACAGCAACAGGTGAAAGATAACACGGTAAGTTGCTTCTTTAATGTCCCACTTAGGGGAGGAATGCCATTAGTTTTCCAAAATTTCTCCATCATTCAGTGTTTGAGATTATGAAGTTGTTCAGAGTAAGTTTGGTAAGAATTGTTCATTGTAGAGACTCAGATTTCTTTGCAACAAGATTTTTGCAGCGCAAATACAGCCATTTTAATTTGTCTGTAAGGCTTGAAGGTGCCTTCTTGCTAATTTTGTTGTAAATATGTTTGTCAGAAGTGGATCATGAAAAATGCACTGTAGAACATTATACAACTGTGTGTTATGTAAAATAAATAGGTATAAATATAAACTTAAATATGAATTAAATTATTAAGTCAAAAGTTAAGTGTAACAGAAACAGAAAGAAATGACTAAATTACATAAAACAGGTAATGGTATAAAAAAAGTTTTCCGTTCTGATCAGTCAAAACTTTCAGATTTTACAGTAGAATAAACTATAAGCTTTTTGAATTTCATTCTTGGCAGTGAAGTCGGCAGTAATGGTTCAGATTTGTGACTTGACCACAGTTCTGATGTGCTAGTGAAGTCTGAGGCACATTTTCCATTGTCTCACTCCACTCCACATGTAACTGGTCAAGCTCCAGTTACTCAAAGTCCAGGAAGCTGGTAACAGGAGTTTGACATATTGTAGCATTTGTGACCTGCATCTTTCAGTTTCTGTCGTAAGGCATGTGCAAGAGAAAGTGGACACTACTGTCTGTCATTGTGCAGGTGTCACAATAGTTGTTTTAGGGAGACTGCCAGGAGTTTTTTCTTTTCTGGGACTGTAAAGTCGGGCAATGTGCATGCTCTAAAGGATATCACTACTTTAGATTGTAAAAAGATTAGCAGTATTTTCAGTATTGTACTATTTGCAGTGAATGCTATTCTGCATCTTGTCAGACTTTAAATAGCCCACTTTTTGCACTTAAGTCCTCATGAACATTGCGTTTTCATGCCAGGGTTCAAGATTAACGAAATGACAAATAAACAACAGACAAAAATAAAGATAACATGATAATATTACTCCCAAAGTTTTGTTTTTCACATATTTAGCAGTATTGCCAAGCAACAGCATAAGATGAGTTAGCTGTCCTGGCTTTTGTCCATAAAACTATGAAATCCATAGTATTTTCCCAAGAATTGTTCCAGTTCAGTCTAGAAAATACTGAAATACATGCATTCAAAGAAAATATGAAGAACAGCTTTATAGAAAACTTAAAAAAAGCGCAAAGATAACTAGTCTAATCTTAATCTTAGATCGCTCCAGTTCTACAGAATGTGTTTTATTAAGAATGCTTGAGTCCTGTCAGCTCTTTCTGCAGGTTTGCGCTGTACTTTTCTCTTTATCATTGGCTTTATTTGTTGTCTGCCATTCCATCTACATTGATTTCTATCAAGGAAAAGTTATTTTGTGATAATTGTCTATCATTATATTTCTCTGCCCTACTTTACACCCCAGTGAAGCTCCACGTGTCTTTAATGTGTATATGAAATGTTGATGATGGTCAAATCTAAACTAAGCCACTTTGGAAGATTTTGCATCGCAACCCCCTGCATGTATCTTGGACATCGGTCAACATGTAACCCTAACTCTTGGGCAATTTTGCATCTTAAACATGTGAAAGCTCAAATAAAAAAAACTTGAGAATATTATATGATTGACTCACACAAATGCTGCTGTTCTTGGGTGGAGAACAGTGGAATGTTGCTGGGCAGAAAGGTTGGTGTGTCCGTCGGTGTATGTGCCTGTCTGTCGTTGTGTGTGTGGGTGTAGATTAATTTCACTTTGTGACCATGATGCTGTTTTTTAAAGCTGCATGTGTACATAAAATACCATTCTGGGGTATTAGTTTTTAGATAGAAAAATACAAAAAAACAGTTATTAGTAGTGTCTGTCTGGGTGTGCAGACAGTGTTGATTGCTGCAAGTTTCTGATTTTTATGATGATTACAAACCAACTTCAGACCAACAAGACCTAAACATATACAATAAATTGACATAATTTTCACTTTCAAGAAAAAAAAGAGTTGGGTAGTACTGCTTCACACATTGTATAGTATATGTAGTAACACTGGGAGAGTGGATTATCCCATTTTGAATAATAGTTTGTTTTTAGGTTTACAACAGATTTGGCTTGAGTCCAGGGTTCAGGTCTTACTCAAGGGAGCACATCACTGCTGTAACATTTGATGCTGTTCGTAATTGTAAATTCCTGCCAAATTAACAATGAACCCTTAACCGTATGTCTACTGTAGCCATGGCAATTGCCACTCAAGGATTTAGCCTTTCTTCTTCTGGTGTTAACTGTGGTTTTGTGAATATGTGTAGTACATGTTAAAATAAATGCAATCACTTCACTAGTGGGTTACAACACCATGAATTTCTTTCTTCCCAGTGCTAGCTATAAGATTAAACTCTTAAATAACAGCCTGAGCATTTGTTTGTTAAATAATCCTTTAATGAACAGTTAAGTAAAAGATTGGTTTCCAGTTTTACATTTTTTTCCAGTTTTAACTTTTAAATCGGCGTCCAGTTAACGGCTGAGGTTGTTTAATCCTTTACTTGTGCTACAATGGAAGGTTCTCTTTGGCAGGGATACACCCTAACGTGGCATCTAAAGCAGCTAAGCTTATGAACACACGCCTACGCAATCACAATGATACTGTCACCTACTCTCCCACATCACGGTCCTTTCGCAACAGACATACCATAACATACACAACTCTCACTGCGTCCTTCTCACATTTCCTCACTGTCAGTTTGGTTTGAACTGTACAATTAGTTACGGAATAATCTAATTTAATGACTTTTACAGTCTACACCAATCAGCCATTATCACCATTGATGGGTAAAAAAATAACATTTGACTATTTCTTGCATTGCACCTGCCAGGGGGAGGGATATATTGGACACCAAGGGAACATTCAGTAAAGGTCTAGGCCACTTTTAGAAGATTGGTGTTGTGAAGGCTAGATGACAGTCAGAGCATCTCCAAAACAGCAGGTCTTCTGGAATGTTCCAGGTCCGGTGCAGTTAGTTCCTACCAAAAATGCTTTCAGAAATGAAGAAATATTCCAAATTCTGTGCTATTTCAGGCTGAAATTCATGTTTACATTCCAAAGATTCAACATTTTGCTTATGCTGATAATATATTTAGTTATAAAATATGTTGTATTGAAAATGCTCAAAAAAAGAGCTCAAAGTACTGTATGGGTGAATAGTTTGTAATAATAACTTGATGGTATTTGTCAGGTCTGTGCCAATATGGAGGAAGTATTTTTGAGAACTTTTTGTTAAATTCTAAGCATAATAAATGATCCCTAAAAATCTTAAAAACACAAATGTGATCAAAACCAATTCTAGTCTTCAAAGTCAAGGAAGCTGTTCTGAGGCTAAAACAAGGCATTGGTGATCTCTTTAATCACAAAGGAACTAGTAGGCCAAGGAAGACCTTCACTGCTCATGACCGATGAAGAAAAATCCTGTCCAACAGATCAGAAACGGTCTTCAGGAATCAGGTGTGCCTTTGTCAGAAACTATCCACAGAAGACTTCATGAAGAGTAATACAGAGACTAAACTGCAATACACAAACTTTAAAACATGATGGCCAGATTAGTTTGTGAAAAATGGCTTAAAAGTGCCTGCAGAATTATGGAAAATGTGTTATGGACCGACAAGACCAAGATTAATCTGTATCATAGTGATGGTGAGAGGAAAGTCCAAAAGGAACTGTCCAAGAACCACAGCAAACCAGATCATTTGTTAAACATGGTGGTGCATGTTATGTTCACTGAGGATGTAATTGCTGATTAAATTGGTACAATGAATTCTGGGGTGTACAGAAACCTCTTATATGCTTATAGACTGCACTTCATCCTGCAACGAGATAATGATCATACACGTACTTTCTCAAAGCTTAATAAAAGGAAAATTCCACATTGGCCAAGCCAGTCACCTAATTTCCAATTGATCATTCCTTTCATATGCTGAAGAAGAAACTTACAGATGAGCCCCCAGAACAAGCAGATGTTGCAGTTGGCTGCAGAAGAGACTTGAGAGTATCACCAGCAAAGATGCTTAGCACCAGGTGTCTATGAATTGCAGACTTCAAGCAGTCATTGCATACAAAGGATATGAAACAAAGTACTTAACAGCTTAAATAAACCTACCATTTTTTTGTCTCAAACATGGTGCCCTGAAAGAGGGGGCTGTTATGAAATGTAATTTCTACATGGTAAAACTAAAATGTGCACATTCCACACCATTTAATAAAATATGAATTGTTTGATTTAAAAACTTTACACTGTGGAGCAAAAGGGTAAATCAAATATTTATGTTGTCCCAAACATTATGGGGGGCATTACATGTATGTATGTATGCTTGTATGTATATAATGAAATGAGTTAATCTCTGATTATTTACTGTTTCATACTTTTACATTAATTCCTCAGCCTCTTTCTGATCGACTGGACACTTTCCGCCTTGACCCCTCTCTCCTGGGCAAGCAGCCCAATCTGGTGCAGTTTCCCCCAGACTTCCAGCCAATCCCCTGCAAGCCTCTGTTCTTCGACCTTGCGCTCAACCATGTGACCTTCCCACCGCTGGATGACAAAGTGGAGCAGAAGGGGAAGGGTGGTCTCACTGGCTACATCAAGGGTATCTTCGGCTTTGGCAGCTAAACTGAAGCTTGGGCTTCCACACGTGGAGACCTGGAAGCTTGGAGTTCTAGTTGCTCCCCAACCCAGTCCCCTGTCCAACCTTCACAGTCTTCTGAAATTAGTTTTCATACTCCTTTTGGTCTTGGATGGTTAGAGCCCTGTAGAATGTTCTGCTTTTAACAGCTCATTAGCAACATCAATTAGTCATTGAATCTACAGGAATGTGGTCCCCCAGGACCCACCTTTGACATGTCTGGACTAGGTTGTGCAGATAAGTACACCCATTGGCTATTGCTTCTAAGGGGGCAGGTCCTTCAGAGGGAGAAGCAAATGAGGAGCTTGATGATATTGAGTCAAGTTCTGGGGGACCACTGTATGGCACAGCCTACCTGATGTATTCGATCAAGATAATGATTTTGTTTTTAAAGCTTTTAGTTTAATTCCAAGTATAAGAAGGAGCAGAACTTTAATATCAGCTGGGATTTGGCCTTCTGAACCTGAGATTTACAGATTCTTCAAAAACTATTGCAGTTTCAATTGAGCTGTTTTTTAAATGAAGCTATTCACTAAAGATGAGCTTCTAAAATTAGACTTATGCTCAGACAGGAGGAAGCACACAGTGTGAGTACTCTTTCAGACTGGATTAGTCTATTTTTTTTTCCCCCCATTTGATCTTTATAACAGCATTTTCTGCTGACATGGAATCAACACAATACTTAATACTCACATGCCATCTCATTAATTTTTAGCCTTAGTACCCAGCTAGAGAAGCAAACTTCACACTACAAACATATCACTGATGAGTTGTACCAATGATGAACATCACCAGACTGTGCTGGTTATTAATCTAGATTTATTTTGGGAAGAAATGTGTTGGGTGAAGGGGTTTGGGAGCAATTTTGGACTGTAACTTGGACCATTCTGAGCTCCAGTGCCCTCGTCTGGTTGTCCACCAATGCTCCCACTTTCTCAGTTCAGTGGCAACCTTTTTGATTTTGTATTTTTTTGTTGTTAATCTTGTTTGGTTTTAACTTCTTAATTAAAAATATCAGCATAATAAAGCCAGTGTTTAAACTGTTAGGAGAGTAAATACTGATTGGTGTCTTCAAAGTGGCACTGTAATGTCAAAACTTGCATCTTCTCAATCTTGCAGTTGGAGCTAACTGATGGTGTGAGACAGGGTTGACCATCATGCCACTATGGAAATATGGAATTTAAATCTCCATTTTAAAAAAGGCAGTCATTGGTTTGTTGTCTTAAACTGATGGTAGATTATAATTTCTAACAAGCATTTTGTACCTTGAACTGTAACCTCATGATTGATCTAGTCTGGAATTACAGTCTTCAGGATTGTTGCCAGATTTCTGATAAAATGATCCACTTTGTCTTTGTTTGAACACATTTTTGAGGGATATTTTTTATGTTCAAAGAGGGTCTTGTCTATAAAGTGTAGCAGTAGACAGGTGCTGCTGTTCTGCATGATGACCACAGAACCAAAGTTAGTCTCATCATTTTCATTGCAGCTCCTTCTCTGTCATCTCTAAACATTTTTTTTTATTCTTTAACATCTTGTATTTCATGATAAATTTCGGCAGGGTTTTCCAATTCTGCTCCTGAAATTGTCCAGCACAGTTCAGTGATTTTCCTGCTCAACTCACCTGTTCATTGTCACGATGAGTGTGTTTGAGGCTGGAAACTACTGGACACTTGGTCCAAGGCCACATCATTATTTTGGGCTCACCTGCCAAACTCTGGCTATTTTACTGATGTTTTTTTTCTGTCTAATTCTTTTCATTGTTTTAATTTTTTTGGGAAAATGGTGGCATATGTTAGAAATTGTTGAACTGACCAGAAGAGCTGAAAATGTTTTCTGTTGTGACCACCATTCAAAGTAAGAAATGGAATAGTTAAATGATAAATAAATGTGGAAATGAAAGTTGGTGTAAAAGCTTTTGATTCAAAAACCACAAACAACGATGTGCTGAATGGGTTGACAGCACAGTTAAAGGGAAAGTTTGGTGGGAAGTCAAAACAAGTTTCCTAATCTTGGCCACAAAATGTAGTCAAACTGAGATGTACAGTATTTGGTGTCTCTGTAGGATTTCCCACCATTGAAATCAGGTTCATAGACATGCAGCTTTCGTCACATTTATATGTCCATGACTACCTGGTTACTTAAGTTTCACCCTACGTAGGGCAGCCATGTTTTGCCCACTCTAAGGGGGCGTGTTCCTGTGGTACATTAGTATGTCAATCACCTATGAGCATGGTGCTGAAAGCACATCACATATTAGTATCAAGCCATATTGAGTTGTTGAGTAAATCAAATACACTTGCTTATGTGGTTTCAGTGTTTACTATGAGTGATGATAAAAATGAAGGTGAAAGCATATTCAGCACCTAGTCCATATTTCCTTTAGTCTGTATTTGATATTTACCCACCAAGTTACCTTACATGTTGGACACATAGTCCTTGCATGATTATCACCATATGTTTATGTTCATATTCTGTGGATTTTGGTAGCCCAGAAGGGTAAAGAATATCATTAATACAAGTTGCCTGTGTCCAGCCAGTTCCACCTGTGATCACTTGTAATCTGTGTGATTGGTGAAGTGTAAAAGCAGCTGTTCCTGGAGCGTTCTCTTGCTTGGTAGTGCAACTGACCACAAACAACTGACTATGGGAGGTATGCCATTAATAAAAGGTCTTAGGGATAGAGTTGTGGACAGACATAAGGCAGGATAAAAAAAATCTAACCCAAATAAAATAAGGAGTTACAAGAGTGGTCATAGTGTGCATGTGACAAAAAATTCCACAGTTGTGGCCTTTTTGGAAGGGTCATAAGGAAAAACCCACTTTTGTTTGAGCTTTGCCAGAATTAACCTTGAAGATTCTGATGCCAAGTAGAAAAATGGCTTATCAAACTGGAGAAATCCAATGCAGCTCATCATCCATAACACACCTATGTTAAAGCTCGGAGGTGGCAGCATCCTGTTGTGAGGGCCTGAAGCTCTCTAGGGTAGAAGGAAAAATGGCCGGGGGGAAATGCTGTCAAATTTATGAAGAAAAGTAAATACCCTCTGCCAGAATATTGTCCTTTCATCATTTTCAACACACAAAGGTTCATGAGATGCTCACCACCCATGCTCATCTGACCCATGCTTGAACAGTTCTGTAAAGATGAGGGGGCAAATATTGCTCAATCTAGATGTGCAAAGTTAATAGAGAAGTATCTCAACAGACTCAAAGCTGTCATTAAAGCAAAAGCTGGTTCAACAAAATATTGACATTGAGGTGATACTTTATTAATCTCAGTAAGTGGGCTAACTGTTGTGCTAAACACTGAAGATGAGCAAGAACTGAGCCCTATGATTGTGTTCGTTTTGGTTGATTAATAGCTGGAGGTTGTAGCAGCAGTCATACTGTGAGGTGGTTATCCTAAATTTCAGACACTGTCAGAATTCTGTCCCGGCCTATATTTGAACTCCCCAACTGGATGTCGGAGATATGAGACATGGATTAATGAAGGTAAATTGGAAAGTGGGTTTAACTGGTTTAATGAAATGCAGAGGTGGCTTAGAACTTGAAAGGTTGAAAAAGCATCCTGGGTGAAACACAGAGAGAGGAATTAGAAAAACCACCACCACTTCACCATCCACTAAATATTATCTATATAAATGACAAATGTGAAAGGGTAGCATTAGTAACAGACAATGTGGAGATATATTTGTCAAGTTTAATGTATAAACAATGTATTAAGGAGGTCATTTAGTTTTTACAACAATAATGTGAGGTAGTGACTTTGCCTTTTCTGTATGGACAACAGTGGTGCTTTAAAGTTTGTGAATGTTTTAGGGTTTTCTATATTTTGGCATAAATATTAATTAAATGTTGTAAAATTTTCACAGAAGAGCTAAAGTAGATAAAGAGAATCCAACTTTCATATTTCCCCAACAATAGGCTGCTCTACATTATAGGCCGCCGCATTCTATAAGCTGCAGAAAATGCTAATTTATGTTTTAAGCCATCCCATGTTATTAGCCACAGCTTTACTGAATTTACTCATCTGAAGTAAAATCATCTACATTGGGGCAAAAAAGTATTTGGCAACCACCTATTCTTCAAGTTGTCTCACTTAAAAAGATGAGAGAGGTCTGAAATGTTCATCATAGGTTCACTTCAACTATAAGAAACAGAATGTAAAAAAAAAAATCCAGGACTCACATTCTATGATTTTTATGGATGTGATTTTGAAGTATTTGAAGAAAAGTAAGTCTAATAATTTTTGCATTTCAGTGTTGCTAATTTTATACTGTAATTGATTACATTGATGATTGACATCGCTGTACTGCAGTGCCCCCACCCTCCAGTCGTTCAAACAAAAATTAAAAGCTCATCTTTTCCCAGCTAGCAATAAACTTTTGTTCCTTTTATTTCTGTTAAATTGAGCTTTTTCCTAGTTTGTATTATACACTAGGATGTAATGTAGCAAAGGCCGAAAAAAAATTGAGAGGCAGAATGCGGCGGCACCATTTCAGTGACAGAACATCGTCACTGATCTGTCTTTGCTTTGTGTTGCCTTTCAAACTGTTTCTCGCTGTAGTAAACTACATTTAAATGCAACTAATCATTTGGGGATGTAATTTTTTGTGCACTGAATTATACTTTTAGCAAATGTGTTTTCATGTTTTCAGATTTAGGCCCTGAATTTCAGCAAGCCGCACCCAACACCCGGTTTGCAAAATCAATGTATAAGCCACAGTTTACGGTTGGACAGTTATTACGGCCGCCTCTCCTCTGATTTTCCCGTGGTGCATTGGGGGTTGGTTAGTTGGAACGCCGCAGGGAGCTCTGGCCTGCCACCCTGGGAGGGACTGGGGTCTCGCTGCCTCCCCTCCTCTGCGCCTTGCGTCTTTGGGGCTGTGACTGTGGGCCCTGACTGTGAATTCATGGAGTCCTAACTTGTAAGAGATGGCTTTTGAAACTTTTTCAGCCTGATCAGCACCAATAACTTTTATATATAATAATAAAATATATCAAAAAATAATTTTTCTCAATATAATGGACTAAAGTTTTGTCTTATTTGTTTAACTGATTTATATTTGTATTACTTTCTCTTCTTTTAGGAGTTCTTTTATGAACTATGATCATGGTTTAGGTTATATTTATGCAAAAAATTGGATGAATTCAAAAAGGTTCACAAACATTCAAACATCCCTGTTTAATTGGCCCATGCAGTGTTAGGTATGTGTGTTAAGACAGATGCCAGACTATATTAGTGCACAGCTTGTGTGTGATTACATGTCTAGGTCCTGTTTCCATTTAAGACCAGACATTTAAGCTGCTGCATTTAAGTCTGGTGAATGACATGTATGTGATTACATGTCAAACTGCTTGTGCAGCTCCAGTCAACGCTGTCCAATCACTGACCTTCTCTCACTGTCTCTTTTTGTCTTTGTCTCATTCACCCTTTCACTATAGATCTTTATCACTGGAGCAGGATTCCTTTACAGATTCCACAACTCTACGCGGAGCAGCTAATGTGAATGATGCACCTGAGGAATGTGCTGTGAACACTGATGAACATTCTGCAAAAATATGACACACCCAGAGTTACAGTAACAGTTTCATATGTTCTATCCATGAAACATGGGCTAATTCTACTGCTGTTAAAACCAAGATGTGTGCATAATTAAATAGTTAAAAATAGTAAACAAATTCATTCATAATGGGTTTTCTGTCTTGAGAGTGGGATCAGAACTATTCACACTAGTAGTGAATAGAACCAGACATCTTGTTCCTCTAAAAGCTCCTCACAGATTTTAATTTCAAAGGTAGTCATATTCTGATTTGCCAATATTTTATCATCATCATTTCATCAGATCTCAGAAAGGGGTGGGAGTGGGTGATGCCACTCACCCATGCTTTACGTTCACCTAATACAGTCTCAGTAGTCACCACCTGAAAGCCTTACTACACACAAAAGCTTCTTCACAAAGATGATATTTGTATCAAAGTGATGTTTAGAATTGGCCAATATTTCAAACAGTTATGCAACGGTGTATTTAGCTCTGGAAAGGGCAGAAGGTTTAGGTTAAAATGCTAGAATTTTCTCATTTTATCACATGAAGCTTACAGTGATAAAAGTTCTAAGCAAGTAGAGATCAAATGAAGGTTCCCATTTACTACATTTTTCTGCATGCTATGTATATTAAAAATATCTGATATTTAAGGCACATTGGTGCTCACTGATACCGACCCTGGTTGCTCTCCTTCTTTGTTTGTTGTGAACTCCTTTGTTTATATTTTAAACTGATTTATCAAGTTAAGCATCATATGAACATACTTTAGCACATCTTCTTGATATTTACACAGAGCCAGTTCATTGACTTTAAGATTCACTCCAAACATAATTCCCCCACCCAATATATAAAATATTTCATTCCTACCACCATGCAAACATTTGTCAAAAAAAAAAATCAATTAAACATTACACAAAACCCTGTTGCCCTTCCAGGATTGACCATATTACCGCTGCACACTGATCTCAAAAGTTGCTATTCCTGCACATGTGAGTCATCCCACATGTCTGCCACTATAGATGTGTGTACAAAATAGCTGGGACATTATTATTGGATCGCGGGCCCTCACTGTGAGTATCCTTCATTTTGTCTTTCATGGAAATCCCTGTCATTGATCAAAAGTAGGCAGTTTGAGAAACAATAAAGTGTCCTTTATTGTTTTGCAGTATACAGTGGAGCAAAAAAGTATTTTTAGCCACCAATTCTGCAAGTTGTCCCACTTAAAAAGATTAGAGTCTGTAATGTTCATCACAGGTTCACTTTAACTGTGAGAGACATAATGTAAAAAAAATTAATGAAGAATTGACCCAGAACTACATGGGGGGAACTGGTCAATGACCTGAAGACAGCTGGGACCACAGTAACAAAGGTTACTATTAGTAACACACTACATCGTCATGGATTAAAATCCTGCTTAAGCCAGCACATGTCCAGGTCCATCTAAAGTCAGAGACCATCTGGATGATCCAGAGGAGAATGGGGAGAATGTCATGTGGTCAGATGACACCAAAATGGTTAGCGGGGGAAGAATGCTGAGTTGCAGCCCAAGGAGACCATAACCCCTGTGAAGCATGAGGGTGGAAACATTATGCCATTATGATTTGGGACTGATTTTCTGCAAAATCATGTTAATGATTCCAAACACACCACCCAGGTAACGAAGGAGTGGCATGGAGCCCCAGGTCAAGAAAGATTGTCAATGATCTTGTATTTATTCCATTTTCTAATAATTGTTCCCACAGTTGAACTCTTCTCACCAAGCTGCTGCCTGTTGTAGATTGGCTCATCCCAGCCTTGTGCATGTGTACAATCTTGTCCCTGGTGTTGTTAGACAGCTCTCTGGTCTTGGTCATGGTGGAGGTTGGAGTCTGACTGTTTGAGGTTGTGGACAGGTGTCTTTTATACAGATAACCAGTTCAAACAGGTGCAATTAATATAGGTAACAGGTGGAGAATAGAAGAGCTTCTTAAAGAAGTAACAAGTCTGTGAGGGACAGAATTCTTGCTTGTTTGTAGGTGCTAAATATTTATTTTCTGTACCATTATACAAATAAATTCTTAAAAAATCATTCAATGTGATTTCCTGGATTTTATTTACATTTTGTCTCTCACAGTTGAAGTGAAACTATGCTGAACATTACAGACCTCTCATCTTTTTAAGTGGGAGAACTTGCAGAATTGGAGGCTGACAAATAATTTTTTGCCCCACTGTATTGTATTATCTAGAGCAGGGGTGTCCAGCTCTGGTCCTGGAGGCCGGTTTCCAGCACAGTTTAGTGATTTTCCTGATCAAACACAACTGGTAGGACTCACCTGTTAATTGCCAGGTTCAGTGAGTGTGTTTGAGGAAGGCAAATACCATAATGTGCAGGACACTGGCCCTCCAGCACTGACTTTGGACACCCCTGATCTAGAGCTAAACAATTTGTGGAAAATATCTAATTTCAGTTTCACCAGTAGCCTACTTCAATTTCAATGTAAATGTGATTTGTTTTCTTGCCTGGGCCCAAAAAAATAAGGTTTTTCAGGCTTGAGGCTCGACTATGAAATGTGATAATATAGCATAGAATTAAAATTGCAGCCCTTGTGATTTCAAATTGGAATGCAATTCATATTTTAGATTTTAAATGGAAATATGTGAATTGTTACAGCCTAGCCTGGTTATATGTGTATGTTTTAAGTTTTATGTGACTGTCATGTAATTTTATGTCACCAAATTCAGTCTTTCAGATTTCAGATTAACGTCCAAGAATGTGTGTTCTGTTCATGAACAGAGGACGATTGTAGGCAGGAGACACACCTCAACATGGCATCCTCCTTACACACACACACACACACACACACACACACACACACACACACACACACACACACACACACACACACACACAC
>JBBIGC010143017.1:0-20084 GCA_037576955.1 Lepidarchus adonis | reverse complement strand
ACACACACACACACACACACACACACACACACACACACACACACACACACACACACACACACACACACACGTGTAGTAGTAGTTTATCATTACTATGTACACATACTGGCTATTTTATTAGACATGCTTACTTTGTTGATCCACTTTGTCAGTATACAGTTAGAAAATCTTCTCTAGTCTGATCAGTCTCTGACCAGAGGACCACTGTTAACTTTTATTTTTAGATGGTAGACCACTCTCACATACTATCATGGGTCTACCATGCAAATAATGTTTTTAATCACAGTATATGACAGTAAATATGCCTGTTAAAAAAAAACCCACTAGTGTATCCAGAAATTTCCAAGTTGAGTACAATGTAATTTGCGGACCCCCTGGATTAAACAACTACAAGGAGGAAATCCAAGTGTGCCAAGTGTGGCAGATGATGTTTTCTGTGTGGGCTAAAGAGAAACAGTCATAGAATGCTGATGACCAGATGATATAATGCATCACAAATCAGCCAAGAAGATGTTGGAGATGCTGTAGCTTTTGTCTGGTGCTGTTCAAATAAAATGTAGCAAAGAGTGCATGAAGAAACCTTAACTCAGCTGTCACTGTGAAAGTGCACACTGAAATAGTAATCATCAGGATATGGTTCTTACCACAGAGCAAAGAAGTCAACACTCGTCAACAAAGTTGGAACCAGCTTGGTGTAGAATATAGTTTTTCAATAATGAAATAAATGCCTCAAAGAATTCCCTGTGCCATAAAAGTTTATTTGTGATTTTTTTGGATGATTACATTTTCTTTGTGTATTTTATTTGAAAATATGCCATGAATTATATGAATGTAATTTAGTCTGAATGTTTCACAAAGCCAGCATGTACAGCTATTAAACACCAGTCTGTTTCATGTCATGTCTGTGAGCTTGCTGTGTTGCAAAGAACTGATGTAATTAAAGCAGAAACACTGCATCAACATATTGTATCCACAGCAGCATGAAGCCACTCCGTGAGATACAGGTCATTGCAAGTTAAGTTAAAATGTTGGACTTTGCGAGGTTGACTCTTAATTGCGAAGCATAAAAAAAGACAGTGGGTGACCATTTGTACAGTCTGAATATTGTAATGATGGAGGCTGAGCTTCTCAGAATTGCTTTTGGTTTTCCCAATTTTTATTTACATTTTAGAATCTACACTTTCAACATTTCCCACAGTTTTTGTTTGCTTGTTAGTTTATTTATTTGTTTGTTTAGTTTTTAACATGAAATTTTAAACCTAATCAAACATTTATATGTTTAAACATGACAGTGTTTTGTGTTTCTACTCCGGCCTATGATTGTAGTAAATAATTTGGTAACTTCTTTCTTTGAGTTCACTGGTTACTATGAAGCCATATTCATGAATGTTCCACTAAAACCCGTAGAAATCACCCCCATACATTTAAAATGTGACTCCCCCCTGTCTCTGCAAGTTAATTACTGTAATCTTATATTATTTTGTGTCCTTTTTGCAAACAAAATTTGCTCAGTTATGTTCTGAAGAACTTAAGGCCCTGTGACACAGCTGGGACCCAGACATGAAAATCAGTTTTAAAGTTTATAAAGACAGAGCTTTTACAATTTGCTTTTAAAACTTTCGGCCATTATGCTTTGGTCAGCCAGGTCAGTCCAGCCACTGAAAACCAGGTACAAAATGATAGAGTGGCTTTTATGCAGAAAGTAGCCTTGGAGAAAGAGAAAAACATTTGTTTGTTTGAGGTCTGAAGGAAACAGATACATCCTGTTGTGGATACAGGCTTACATGAGCCAGAATTTTAAAAGGGTTTATTAAGGTCAGTGTTACAGCAAGTAGCTTCCATGTGCTATAAAGTTTCACTACCTTATTGTGTTGTGGTCCAAGGAAGGCCACACTTTTTCCAAAAAATGTGCCTTAATATTAAAGCCAGTCACATAAAAACAAATAAAACTCCAATAATTCTCCACTATAATTCACTCAGCACACCACAAGCAGATCCAACTGAATTCTGGCAGGACACCAATCCTTGCAAGGATCCACATTGACACAATATGTGTTTTGTTTCAGTATGCTGCAAAGCAGTGAAGTACAAAGTTATAATTGATGGGTATATTCATTCTCCTTGGATGCCTGTCATTCTGTCTGAGTAACCCTAGCTCTAACACAGTCCAGTCATTGCTGTTCACAAATTACTGCTAATTTGAAAACATAAATAAGTCTCAGTGATTTGCATATGTAGTGTAAGTGTATCCAGTGACTTGTAAGACATGTGGTAAGCACCTGACTTGGTCCAAATTCCAGTCAAGCAAATAGGCCTGAATACTGACATGTCACATTTGCATAACAGGAATGTGTGGTAATCACACTAGCAACAGATGACAATAATCAGTTAAATGAAGTATTAAGATGTTATCAGTGGAGCAGAAGCTGCTTATATTAACTGAAATGTATTGATGAAAATCTGAGGTTTCCAGTTCTAGCCCAGTTTTTGTGCTTTTTTTATTTATTTAACAGATCTCATTTAATAATTAACATGAGGAAAGTGTGGAGATAAAAATAAACTGCCTAAGATCCAAGATGGTGCACCATGGTGGGACACTAATGTTCAGTGATGCTGTAACTGCTGATTACCATTGCACAGGAAAGTATGAAGTGTATAGTAATGTTATCTGCTCAAGTTCTAGTAAATGCCTTCAAACTCTTTGGATGCTGCTTCATCCTGCAACAAGATAACAGTTGCTTAAAGCTAAATTTAAATCCAATTGTGTATACCTTGTGATGTCTATGAACCGCAGACTTCAAGCAGTCATTGCATGCAAGGGACATGCAACAAAGTACTAAACATGACAGCTTTAGTATACGTGCCATTACTTTGTCCCAAACATTATGGTGCCATGAAATAAGGAAGAATATGTTCTGTATCAGATCTTCTGTATTTCCCTTCAGTAATATATCAATAGTATTATTGTAGTGAAAGTAATATGTCCTGATGTATCTAGCCTGGTTACTGATTCATGATTTCATAAGTACACCTCAGCACAGTTGCCTAAGTATTACATCTAGTCCTTCAGTTGTTACACATCTACAGACCGTCTGTAATTAAACAGTTTTTTAATCTATATAAATATAATGCCTGGTTTGGTTCAAACACTTTTTCTGCTCAAATGACTTTCAAAGGAATTAAATAAAGTGATTTATTTGCATAATAATTTATATTTGTGTTTGCAGGTTGACCTAAAGGTAAAAGCAACAGTCACAGTTTAATAATTCCATTATCAACCCTTCATACTACTTCATATCACTTCCTCTCATTGACCCTGATGCACTTTTCCTGTCATTCTCTGCCTCACTTACACTGTGGAGACACAAGTCTGAATGTTATGTGAAAAGACATCCTGTTTTTGACTATGCAGCAGCGGTGACTGATGCGAGCTTTAAGGGCACAGTGAAGGAGTAATAAATGGTGTTACAGTTGCTATGATGAGATATTGTGACAACCAATAATTATGACCTAACTCAGCAACTTTAAGCGAGGAATAAATGCTTTAACATAGAGATTCCAGGCATAGATTGCCAAAATCAAACTAACTGAAATAAATAAATGAAGCAAACATCATACAAATAACATATAGATACAGTACAGTTATCATTTCAATAAGGTGAGGTGGTGTCCTAGTCCTACTCGCTCAGAATTGACCAAAGTCAGATTGACCTTCATTTACATTTGATTTCCTGATGTAATTTTCAGTCTTATTCTGCATTTATTGCATTTATTGTTCAAAGTTCACATATTTTACTACCAGTTATCGTATTTCCTCAGTGATAAGCTGTGGGTGATACATGAGTTTTATAAACATGCGTGTTTGGGTGCAGCTTCCTTAAATGGGTAATTAAATGGGAAAAGTATAATTCACTAAAAGTATTTAATGCACAAAAAGACAACATCCCAAATGATTAGTTGAATACAGTATTAAGGTCATCAAGGCAATTTTACACTGGGGCAGTTGCAATTAATCATTTAACCATTGAACTGCAGAGTAGAAGTGTGTTATTAACCCTTCAGACCTTCTACCAGCCACTCTCCATTTTGTTGCCAAAATGTATTGAGGTGAATTGGGACAGAAACAGTGACCTTCCCTACAAACTATGTTTAGACAATTTAGATATTTTATTTTGATGTGTTAAGTTAAAGGGCTAGTTGCCGAGCATCTTTTTAATGCCATTATTGCACATGGCTATTAACGATTGACATTTTGTGAATATTGTGCAATTTGTCTTTAATTTATCCAGGGATTTCAGGGACTCAAGCTATGTGTTTCAGAAAAACAAGCTATAAGAATAACATGTCTGAATTTGATGCTGGCTATATGTGCATAGCATAATATCCTCTAGATCTATTTGGCACACTGGCAGGTGGAGTGTATACAAGGGAAGAGGAAAGCATCAGGCATGTTGTTATTCTCACATGTGAATGGTCTACGGTTTCTTTCTCATGCGCCTTTGCACAGCTTCCTGCTTTATTCACCTGCTTGCTTCAGTAATGACTTTACTCTAATAGGCATACAGGCATTCTTCCTGCTAGACTGACTGTGGAATGCATTTTTTCTCCACAACACATGTCTGAGAAATGTGAAGTCACAAATGAGTTATGAGTGGGGGAAAAAACAAAGAGAAATAGCTCAATAACTGGGGCACTGCCTGCATTTTTGTGCAATGGTAGGCTGCAGCTAATTTGTGTTATGCATTAGTATAATTAATTAAAGCACAGATAATAAATATAATTAATAATTAATTAATTTTCCAAACCACATTAGCCATTTTAGGTCATGGGGAAGCTGGAGCCGATCCCAGCTGACTACCGGCCAAAAAAGGCTACACCCTGCCCAGGAAGCCAACCCATCACAGTCTATATAATTATCTTTCTGATTAATATATAAGAATAATCTTTATGGATGACAAAGTTATCTATATGGCTAGCAAAATGAGTGTGTATCCTTTTAGAATGTTTTATTATTAGTATACATGCCGAGATTCTTACGAGAGACTACTATCTATCTACTATCTACTTAGGAGTAGAACTGCTGCTCCTCCGCCTTCCTAGGAGGTATGCCCCACTGGGAGAAGACCACGGGGTAGACCGAGGACACACTGGAGGGATTATATCTCCTGGCTGGCCTGGGAACGGATGGACCTAGATTCTTAAAGATAACCATATAGACCTTATGAAAAATGTTGTGCTCATGTCATGGGATCAGCCCGGAGGCTGAGGAAAGGATTGGAGGGGTGAATGGGTTGCATGATGTAGCCTTGATAAACATAAACAAACAACCAAAAAAAAACAGACTAAATAGAAAAGACTTTAAACACTAACCTTAGTCCAAGAGGCAAACCAAACAGGTGCAAACCAAAATGCAACATGTCTTAAGGAAATGAAAATGCTCCAGCAACCAGGAAGAAGGAACAGGGAACTTCAAAAGGAAGACATTAATGAGGGTGACCAGGTACGGGTGGACATTAGGGCAGGGAAAATAGAAGAAAAAACAGGGGAATACAAGGAAATGCACAGAGAGAGACAGACAGGGAGACAGGACTAATGGAAGAACACGGATACGGGTGAGGATGATGACGAGGACTGGACCGAGCAGGAGGATCATGAAGATGAGATAGGGGAGAGGGTACACCCATGTGGGGGTTGAGAAAAGTCTTGCAGGCCAATGCCCTGCATTAACATGCACTTAAACATACAACTCAGAATGGGTTTCTCAGTGAGATGATCAGTTATGTGCTATGAGCAGTGTCAAAGCAAAAATGTATGATCAGCCTCCAGCACCAAACCTGGGAAACATTTGCTTAAAATATTTAAAAGGACTCTTGTGCTTTAGCTCTAAAAAGCGTTTTTCCAGAAGTATCCAGAAACTCTTCATAATATTGGATTCAGTCACATTAGGACATTCTAGTTGCTGACACTGCCATTAAGATCAATTTCACTTCAATTCAAACAGTTTCTATGAAAATTATTGAAAATTATTGCCAAAAGAATTCTGCAAAAGTGTCGAAATCAAACATTTTAGCTACATTGATATAATGAATTATAAAGCTTCATTCAATACCTTCAGAATGAGTATGAGTGGTTGTTTGTGATCCATAATGTATCTTCTAGTATCATTTACCTGACTACAGTTCTATAGCTGAATGTATTCAAAACCTCATGCTAATGTTCTGTCAACTAGTGTAAAGAGTAGAGGTTGTTGCTGTTGAAACAGAGGATCCACTCTGTATTTGTACCTTCGATTTTAGAAGAAATGTGGCATGAACATAATTTGGGATGTTGTATTTTTGTGCATTAAATACTTTTAATAAATTATACTTTTTCCCATTTCATTTTCCATTTAAGGAAGCTGCACCTAACAAAAATAAAGACAAAGAATAACATTTACACACTGTAGTAGTTTATTTCATAACTCATGCAAAATCATGAAATATTGTTTTAATTTGAATACATGGTGAATACTAATATACTAATAATATACTAATATAAAAATAGGTGGAGTTTTCTAACACAAACCTAATAATAAATCTGAATACATTCTAAATAATAATATGCATTTCCATACTAACTACACTGAAGCCTCCTATATAAACTTTGCTATGCAAATATAGTGGCATGTCACTCACAAGCCAGTTGCTTAACTACCTTATCTACTGACCATCCTGTGCCCTTTGACCCACTAAACTACGAATCATGCCAAACCTCCTTTCAATTGTCTTTCATTGCAAACTCTGAATTGCAAACTTTCTAAAAACGCTCTCCAAAGTTTACTAAAGAAGTAATTAAAATCAATCATGTTCCTTTTCCTTTCTATCACTAGGAACGTGTTTGTGGCAAACCAAACTCTATTCAATCTGTTGCTATGATAAACAGTGAATCTACAGTATAAACCCAATGTTGAAAGCAACTCTCCCCACAGCCTGTGACATTTGTAATCTATATCATTTCCTTTAACAAGGACTCTCGCATACTCTCTCTTTCCAAACTGACTTTGTCCTGTTCTCCGCTTCCTAACTGAGAAATGCTAAACGTGTTCTCTGAGTTATTGCTCTCTGCAGGAATGTAAAAGAACAATATCAGTTGTGGTGCAGACTATCAGCAGCAGTACTATAAGAGCAAAGTACATACTGCTCTCCCCATAAATCAAAACACAATCTCTGCTGAAGATCAACTAACACTCTACATAAGAACTTCCCTCTTTGTCTGCACTTTTCCTTCTCACATATCTGCAGTCATGGTTTCTCATCAACATTCTCAAACAAGTAAATGTATTACACTGATGCTTACATTACACTTGTCAGCTTCCATACTTCCTAATGATAGCAGACACACTTTAAGGCTTGGTCACTGTCATGACCTTACTAGTGACCACCATTGCCTTTCGAGACTTTTTCTTCTCTCTCTGCTTTGTTCTGCTCGCCCATCGTCCACTGGGGTATTTTCTTTGTTCAGCTGCTCTCTCTACTTGTTGCACCCAGGCTGAGTTTATCTGTAGCCTGGTTTACGGGAGCTGGAGCCCCTTTGCCTGGGATGAACATCTCTCTTCATTACACCAAACTTAGCTCTCACCAGGCTTCTGTAGACAAAGACGAATATGATGTAAATTAAAATAACCATGAGGGGAGATGCATCAAGGTCATTTGTGAAAAAGACCATGGACTCACCTGAGGAATGTCAGAATGTTGGCATGAGCTCTATTTTCAGTTCCTTTAATAATCACCACAGGTTCAGCATTGTCTAAGCTTTCCAAAGCAGCCTGGAGGTCTGAACTATCCTGCATTGGTTCAGATTGACTTGTCAGCATGGCAGCAGCTTTCTCTGAGCTGGAGGGATGAGAAAACAAATTATGGTCAAGCAGCAGATAAAGATATCTACAAAAAATGAAACATCTGTCCAACAGTCTGAAAATCTGTCAGCATTAAAAGCAATGGCACATTATCGTTGAGGTAAGAAAATCTGTATTTGCTATTGAGTTTATTTCATTAAATTAAAGTGATTTAATTAAAATTATAGTACACATTCATTTCTTTGTTTGTGTAAAATGTCAAAAGAGCAAACTTGAAGAAAAAGCAAATAAAATAAAACATTATTTTGCCAAGCTAAAAATGCTTTCAGTGTTCAGGGGGATTCCATAATTAAAAGTGATTGTCTTACAGTCATATTTCTATCTTGAACTGCCTGAATTGTCCTTTTCTAATCACTGACTAAACCCTCTCTCATCGCTTTCATCTCAGTTGTAGCCAATCACAGCTGTGCTGGCAGCACCGAACTAAAATGCTGAACACACTATTCAAATGTTTGTGTCCATTACCTGTGAACACAGAAGCTGTTGCAGGTTTGGTCAGCAGGGTGGGCACACAGGCAGCGGTCTACAGATCTGCGTCGTCGAGCTATTGGACTGCCCAGCCCATATACAGTAGTCTTACTGTAGAGGGAAAACACAAAGAACAAGACTTTATCTATCTACACAGCCAAGTTACAAACAAACACATACTGAGCACTGGCAATATGACAGTAGATAATCGGGCAACAATGAAAGCAGTAAATCACAATTATCTGATACTGTGTGACACAAAAGCACACACCCTCTTATATTGACACCAGTCCTTTGTTACTGAATATCCAATGCAGCAACTCCTTCATAAATGACAACACATTGTGCTCAATACAGTCATTATTTGTGTTTGGGTGGAGAGAAATTAGAGATAGATATTCTTAAATACTTAAATATGTATATTAAATATAAAAGCGACGAATCACTTTTGCATCCATGAAGAACTGTGCATGGAAAAGCAGGTTCTGAGGGTGAAGAACCTTTCAAATGTTTTAAACCTGCATATAATGTATAGGTTCTCTATTAATTTAAGAGTTCTTAAATCAGAGTCATCCCCTGAAAAAACTTTTTCAAAGCCAAATATGGTTCTTCTATGACATTATTCAAAAACTTTTTAGGGACCTTTATTATTATAACAATAATAATAATAATAGTAATAATGTTAAGCAAACTGCAAATAAGGTCCTAACTGGAGTTAGAAAGCTTTTTTTTTTAGCTCTAAATGTAGATGAGTTCCGTTATATTTTATTTTGGGAACGTGTGGTTAAATAACTTATAAAATGCATATTTAACATGACCACAAACAGCAGCTCATTTGTGATGCTAACAATGTCTGGACTTACACTGGTTACTGGACTAACAGTGGTACCTCAAAATGTAAGCATGCTGCACTTGGAATCAATGCTTCCTTTGCCCATTTGTGTGTGTATATTTGTGCACACCTTGGTGTGTTCACCCAGATGATGTCCAGATGGCAGAAATAGTGACACTCTGAGTCCAGCTGGTTGTTGCAGGAGCACCGTTTAGTCCGCACTCTGTGCATATGCTCCGGGTCACTTGCATCTGACTGGCCAATCACAGGCAAGCCTAACCCTGGAAGATGGAAGACAATGCTCAGTCAAATGCTTTATCACAGACTAAATCTTTCCAGCAATGTCCCTGGCTGCTTATCAGAATGAAGAAAAGCCCTATGTGGCCCACTTAATGATTTACATCACTCTTTCCCATCCAAGCTCTGCAAACTTATCTTACATAATCCTGGATTTAGTTCAAGAAATGATTATGTTTGAGAAGTACGCTGGACACATAGTAGAGACCTGTCAATGAAAACTCTCCACTGATGGTGTAATTTAATTAGAGATGTGGCTTCACCTGAGTCTAGGAAATGTTTTATGTTATAAAGATATAAAATGTCACTGTAAATATCATTCTTGTGCACATGGGCTCTCAATAATTATGTGAAAAGTTCAACTTGCTATATGTTAACATACTTTTAAGTATACTAAAAGAATGCAGCAGGACTATAAAAAAATATATAATTATATTATATAATTATATTAAAATCTAACATTAACGCGTGCTTTAAAACAAACTTCATCTACAACAAACATTTTTGTTAAATACAAACACTGATTGTTACCTATGCTATTGTACTGTGAAAGATTTGTAATTTTTCTGCTCTTTTACTGTCTCTAGTGTAATTGGATTTTTACAACAAAAATATTTTATGCTTTTCTAAGGTCACTTAAATCTTAAATCAATCTAAGTGTAATGCTAATTGAAATTCTCTTTATCAAACATCAAACTAAGAAAATAATTAATATGTCTCTATCATCTTACCTTCGTGCAGTGCTGCAGACCAACTAATGGAGAAGAGGAGGATGGTGTACAGAGCCATTGCTTTGTTTCCCAATCAGATTTCACTGCAAAGAATAACGATAACCAAAGCTGTCCTAGCAGTCCACGCTCACTCACAGGTGCTAGTTAGTATTGAGCCACACTTTTAGTTTAGTCACACTTATAGTCCCTGGATATATCACTGACTCCACCCATCTTTCTAGGTCAGCAAGCATGGGTTGTTGTTACACAACTCCAACTTGTCTTGGTTTCCTCTAACATTCCAGGAATCTTTGCTGCCCCCCTGCATGTGGGGGTCACCGGCCCATGGGTGAGGAAGAAAAACAAAGATTAAAAAATGCAGAAAAATAGCAGATAGTTCATAGTGACATTGTCTACTAGAAGCAACCACTGAGGCTTTTCAGGTCTATGTTAGTCTAGGTGCAACCACTAAAAGGTCCACAGGAGGGTGTAGGTGGCCTAAAGGGGAGAATGACCGGTCACCTGGGGAAAGAAGCTCTGTGGATTTGCTGTTTTGCATTGATTCTGATAGGGAAAGATGGTCCCATGGAAAGCATGATGTCCATAGACAACATTCTGGGGATTTGAGCCCTTCTGTCTTGTGCTGTAGGTGGAGCGTGCGTAAATAAATTGTCATAACTTCCTGAGCCATACAGTCAATATCTAATATTGAGAGATAACATTTATTCCTCTGATGAGAGGCTGACACAAAAGCAATTCAGAATCGAGTCTGCATAAACTATTAGATTTCTTGTAAAATGACTGTGCCTACACAAAGATATATAGAATTGAACTAATTAACTATACAATTGCCTTTCACTATTTGATGCAATAATCAAATAATTATACGAATTGACCCCACACAGTCCTACTGTATTACACATTTAATGTAATTCATTTTTGGACAAGAGGAATATTGTACCATTCTTGTTTAATATAGGATTCTATCTGGTCAACAGTTCTGGGTCTTCTTTGTCATATTTTTGCATTTCATGAGACATCAAATGTTTCAAATTGGGGAAAGGTCTGGACTGCAGACATGTTCAGCACCCAAACTTTTCTATTATGGTGCCATGCTATTCTAATAGATGGAGATTAGCATTGTCTTGCTGAAATACGGAAGGCCTTCCCGGAAAAAGACATCATCATGTTTTTCAAAAACAATTTCAAATTTTGACTCATCAGACCACAGAACAGTTTTGCACATTGCCTTAGTCTATTTTAAATCAGCTTTGTCCCAGAGAAGGTTGATGCATTTTTGGATCACATTCACATACAGTGGTGTGAAAAAGTGCTTGCCCCTTTCCTGATTCCTTATTTTATTCCATGTTTGTCACACTTAAATGTTTCAGATCATCAAACAAATTTAAATATTAGTCAAAGGCAACACAAGAAAACACAAATGGAGAATAAATCCAAATCTACTGTACATGGCCCTGTGTGGCAAAGTGATTGCCCCCCGGTTAAAACATAACTTTACAGTGGGTCATCACACCTGAGTTTAATATCTATAGCCACACCCAGGCCTGATTACTGCCACACCTGTTCTCAATCAATAAATCAATTAAATAAGACCTGCCTGACAAGGTGAAGTGACCAAAAGATCCTCAAAAGCTAGACATCATGCCAAGATCCAAAGAAATTCAGGAACAAATAAGAAAGAAAGTCATTGAGATCTATCAGTCTGGAAAAAGTTATAAAGCCATTTCTAAAACTTTGGAACTCCAGCGAACCACAGTGAGAGCCATTATCCACAAATGGCAAAAACATGGAACAGTGGTGAATCTTCCCAGGAGTGGCCGGCCGACCAACTCAATGAGGAGGTCACCAAAGACGCCACACCAAGATCCAAAGAACTTCAGGCATCACTCACCTCATTTAAGGTCAGTGTTTCTCGACCATAAAAAAAGAAACTGGGCAAAAATGTCCTGTATAATAGAACATTAAGGCTCATCTCAATTTTGACAGAAAACATCTTCATGATCCCCTTTTGGGAAAATACTCTTTGGACTGACTAGACAAAAGTTGAACTTTTTGGAAGGTGTGTGTCCCATTACATCTGGCGTAGAATTAACACTGCATTTCAGAAAAAGAACATCATGTCAACAAATGTGGGGGTGGAATCATGAATTCAACTTTCTACCAAAAACTCCTGAAGAATGTCCGACCATGCGTTTGTGAGGCTGAAACGAACTTGTGTTCTGCACCAGGACAATGATCCAAAACACCAGCAAGTGCCCCTCTGATTGGCTGAAGATAAACAAAATGGAGACTTTGGAGTGGCCTAGTCAAAGACCTGAATCCGGTTTAGATGCTGTGGTATGACTTTAAAAAGGCGATTCAAGCTTGAAAACCAACCAATGTGGCTGAACTACAACAATTCTGCAAAGATGAGTGGGACAGAATTCCTCCACAGCTGCAAAAGACTCACTGCAAGTTGTCGCAAACGCTTGATTGCTAAGGGCCCAACCAGTTATTAGGTTTAGGGGGCGATCACTTTGTCACACAGGGCCATGTAAATTTAGATTTTTTTTTCTCCCTTAATAATAAAATCCTTCACTTAAAAACCTAACTTTGTGTTTACATGTGTTGTCTTTGACTAATATTTAAAATCATTTGATGATCCGAAACATTTAAGTGGGACAAACATGGGAAAAAAAAGAAATCAGGAAGGGAGCAAACACTTTTTCACAGCACTGTACATATTATTTATTCTTTGCATAATGTATACTTAGCCTGCATTTGTGAATTGCATATCACACTGTGTGCACAGATGATTTCTGAAAGTGTTTCTGATTCCATGCAGTGATTTCAATGTCGCAACACTGTTTTTAATGCAGTGCTGCATGAGGGCCCAAAGATCTCAGACATCCAATATTGATTTTCAGCCTTGTTTCTTGCTCACAAAAAATTCTCAGAATATTAATTTAATAATGTGATATTATGTACTATGGATTATGATATATTCAAAATCTTTCATTTTACATTATTTTGATATTTTTTGCAGATTGATTAACCTTTGTACATTACTTCTTTTGAGAAATAAAATGCTGGTTTTGTATTCATTCACGACGAAAATGTTCCTCCCGCTGTACCAATTACTTTTCCAGCCTTTTGTTCCTATGTCCAAACTTTTTAAACATGTTGCTGCCATCACATTCAAATGAGCTCCATTTTTTTGTAATGTAATAGTAGTATGTCTCACTTTGAACATGTTTTCTGTGCCTCATTCTGAATAAAATATTGGCTTATTAGATTTGCAAATTATTGCATTTTGTTTTTATTTACATTTGTCACAGTGTCCCACCAACAGCATTACACATAAATTGGGGTTTTATTTAACCTCAGCAACAGTGTGAACATACTTTCTGAAAAGTATGTAATTTTGGTGTAATTCCAAATAATTCTCAACCATTTCTATTGGCTAGTGTTGGTGCAAATATAGATACATAAAATCAACAGTGATTTAAATGTAAATTTATTTTCTGACAGCAAAGATCACCAGGTTCATAGAACCTTAATATATTGTTATATTACAAATACAACACCAAAAAATAATAAAACCTAGTGAAAGGTTGAGACCCCTAAGTTTGCATGAAATCATAATTTTTAAAGAATTATTAATTAAATGTATTAGCAGAAATAAAATACCAACAAAATATATTTTTAAAAGCTTTAGTTCAAGGCTTATTGGTGCAGTTTTAAGATAAGCTAGAATTCAATGGAGACACAAAGACAGTAACATACAAACAACTGCTCTCTCAAAGAAGTCAGCTGCTTCCAGAACTGAGGATGAGCCATGTTCTTGGTGCTGTCCTACAGAAATGAATCTGATGCCCAGTTAATGACAGATTTCCATGATGCCTGACTGTGACCCATGCACAGATAAAGCATTAGTCAGGTGTCAACAAGATTTTGCAAATGAAGCCACCTAATGTAGGCTGAGTACACTGAGTCCATTGACTGCACTCTTTCAGCAGCCATGCGCTGAAACTTTGCTGCAGTGAATGTGGGAGTCAAAAGCCAGCATTTAGATGCAAATACAGTAAGACATTAATCTCCCCACAGACCACGATTAGTGTGATTTTATCACAAGAGTTGACAAGAGAACGGAAACTAATCTGAAAGGGAAATATATGGCATATTAATATGGAAATAACCTCCAATGCTGATAGTGTGGTATTAATACTCACTGAAGGCATAGGATTTGAACAGGTCAAAAGTTCAAGAACAGAACAGAAAGAACATCAATTTTATTTTCTACTGGACATGTACATCCCTCTCCCTCTACACTGTACCTTCTCTGGCTTTGAAGGACTATTGTGAAGGAGAAGTGGCAATTTCAAGATGTAGTGACAAATATATATTTTTATACAGGTTTTATACAGGTTGCCTACCTGTACCATTTTTTTCACCTTCTTCCCCTTTCACAAAGAGCTGAAAGCTGTTCAGAGCTAATAGTCATTTAAGCCATGGTCATTTAAAAGCAAAAAAAGTTGAGAGAAGAATCCTCACTACAGTAAAGAAAAAAACTTCAAATCCTCAAACTCCTCTCTCCAGATCTTCAGGAGGCTGATGTGCCTTTATAAAAGAAAACTTCATGAACAGAAATAAAGAGGCAACACTGTAAGAGTCTGCTAAAAGATAATGATCCCAAACATTACGTCATACTCAACTTACAAAAATTCATGGTTATGTCACTGGCCTTTTTTATGCACATATTTACTGTTATTTACGGCAGTAGAATGCAGTTGAATGCCTATTGAATGCGGTAAAAATGGTAATACGTGAGTGCCAGGGTGTGCAGTGTGTGAGCCGGCCGCTTGCAGGGGAAAAAGAGAAAGAAGGGGGTTTGCACTGTTTTTAGCTGTTTTTCCTGTGCTGTTTAATTTTTTTTCACTGTTAGTGTTGAATAAGAGTTCATGTGAATTGGTGGGTGAGCTGGGGGGTTAATAGTGCACTGTGCTAAGTTTGGTTTTGCCACGTCTCCAATGCGTTTACTGCTGTGGTGTATGTTGAAGCATTAAAAAGGTCATTTCTATCTGGAGCAACGTTTCCTAAATACTTTACTGCAATATGAGATTGTTCATACATGTTGCTGGCTGTTAATAAAGCACAGTGCTGTTCAATAAAACCTCTGCAGCATCGTTACATGCATTAGTTCTGACTTACGTCAAAATTCGAGTTACGTCACACTCAGAGGAACCAACCCTGATGTATACATACACAGTCATGTGATATGGTTCTTGTAGCCATCTACCAGTCTCTGGTATCAACCTGAGGAAAGTTCTTTTCACCCTAAAAAGAATTCTGCATTTAGTAGTGGCACATTCCTCAGGCCAGTGCCAGAGACTGGTAGATGTTACAAGAAGAGTCTCACTGCAGTTAATTCAGCCAAAGGGGGTAACACTAGCTATTAGGGGGGGTAGGGTGTCCTAACTTTTTCCTCAGTTAGAATACACATTTGTTTATATCTTTGGTTTAATGAGCAAATCAATGTCAAATTTAGATTTGTACCTGCAATTAAATCACTTACTGTTTCAGAGATAAATAAAAACAAGATTAAACATTGATGTGCAAACATTTCTTAACAAAGAGCTCAATATATTTAATGGGGCGTCCTGACTTTTTCCACATGACTATATATGTTTCTATCTTTAGTGAGAGTAGTGTATAGTATACTGTTCTATATGTTAATCCATAAAAAAACTATCAATGGAAAAGAAGAAAAGCTTGATAATGTTGTGATTTATAATAAATGGTATTGTGCATGTAATGACACCAAAGTTGTTATTGTTGAGGCTTACAAACAGTTTTGTATAAAAATGTATGAGCTAAAAGTTAAAAATAATCTTTATTGCAGTACATTCCCATTGCAACACACTGGTAATGTTAATTATTAGAATAAAACACATTAATTCCACATGATTACATGAAAGCAGACAGACCAGTGACTCAGATATGATTTGTGCCACTTCAACTTGGCAGCCATTAAATCTGCAACAAACTTGGAAGAATTAAGAGTTTAACTGTTGATACTTTAAGTAAAGAAAATAGACCATAAAACATTCTCCACTAGCTCTTCTCAGCAGTACAATATGGAATCTGAGCCAGAATTGTTTATCTCGTATGTCACTGCCATTTATATTTTATCTTCCTTTATATGCAGGAGCTATAACACAATTGATCTTCACATGCAACAAAGAAATTATTGACTAAAGTAGAGCGAGAGAGAGTGAGAGAGAAATTAATAGATACAAAGTGAGAGATAGAGAATTAGAGGTATATAGAGAAATAGAGAAATAGAGAAAGTAGGCAGAAGTCTACGATCAAGATTCCTTTGCATGTTCCTTAACAACAGGAAACATGCTTGTCCTTCCAAAATCCTCTCATATTCCAGCACTCCTTCTATTTAGTCCACTTCATAAAACACACACAAGGGAACATGAATATGAGGTGCTGGGGAAGGGGACCTTCTCTCACTCCAAAAACACTGTAATGGTGCAGGGGTGATTGCCATTGGCTGTTCGAGCAGGTGCATCATGGGAGTTGGGGAAATGCCACTGTTTACATGGTTTATGCATGTTCTGTGTGTTTTTGATAGTGGAGACAGCTGATTGTGATGTACTGTGTTTGTGCGAGCGAGCTGGTGATGAATGTGCAAGTCTGCCATCGGTGTGAAGAGAGTGGAGATTGATGGCTTCGACAGGCTTGCCCACTCATCGCCATCCTCGCTCATAGGTTTATGCTCGTGCGCACCCTGGCCTCTAAGGGACGCATAGGTAACAGATTGGCCTTTTTAAAGACTAGTAAAAAGAGCAATTAAAACCTGGTCAGCTACATTGCTAGTTCAAAGAGCATAGCTTGTGTGTGAGTGGTCATTCAGCAGCTCTCTCTCCCAAGAGAACCGCTATAATACATTGCCTGTAAGAATGAATGCATTGTGCTCAGCTCCACCATCAGCCCTTCAGATGTTAAGAGCAGCTTGTCCTAACTCACACTTAAGAGAGGACCAGGGGCGTCACTAGGTTTTAAGGACGGTGGGGCTTAGCCGCCAAGAGATGCACACGATATGAATGAACATAGTGAATGAGCACAAAATTTCACAAACAGAAAACAAAGACTGAGAAATTGTATTCCTACTTTTTTGGACAGTTTAAACGTCCTAGGCCACCAATAGATCTATTTTTTTTTATTTCAGCTTGTTTTATAATACAGTACAACAAGAAAACAGAGGAAATGTGTTTGCTGCATCAATAACAAGAAAAAAAACTGAAAATAAAAAAGTACATAATTTTTATGGCTGCAATCACCAGTTACTTGGTGGGTGGAAGCATCAAAGAATGACGTCTGTTTTTAAGTCGCAAATCGGTCAATCACTCTGTTGTGACTCAGATGCTGAAGCGTGTCTTTTTCAATAGACAAGACTGTGAAGTCTTTTCTGACCTAGTGTTTGACGCAGCCAGGAGTGCAGCCGACGTAGTGAACTAAAGGACCTTTCGCACGAGCAGTTGCTCAAGTTAAACAGGTCTTTTATGTTGTACCATGACTAAAATGTTTCATATTTCATATCCATATTGAGTTCCATAAAATTCTAATCAGACTGTCTGCATCACAAATGACTCACCTCTCCAGTAGAGGTCTCTCCCCTCTCACTCACTCTCAGTGCTCCTCTGCCCTGGCTCCTACAGATTAATAGGGATGGAGGAGTGATTATTATTATTTCCACTGATGATAGCCATACCTGAATGAGCTCAGCTCGATTTTTCAAAGCTAAAACGAGTGACAGAAATTAACATTATGCTAACAATTTAACTTAGTGCGCTAGCCAGGTTTTTATTTACCAAAATGGGGAGCACTTGGTTCATTAATTACATGGAACTCTCTGCTGTTAGCTGGAGCTAACTAATTGTTACTACCAGCCAGTGATGAAGACTTACTTTCTTGAAAAACTTGCGTTTATCCATGATTTGTTGCTGTTTGCAGCATGTACGCTAGTGTGTCCGCAGGTGTATACGAGCGGAGTGTAAAGTAGCAGTGAAAACGAGGACTGGATTTTCAGAAATGTGGATGTCCCCTGTGAACAACTGGAACGGATTGGATAACGAAGCACTGGTTTATATTATTATTTCTTTAAACTCATATTCCTGCATCTTTATGTTGAATTTGTCTGCAAAAAAAATCGAATAAGTTAAAAAAAAAAAAAAAAAAAGCTTAAAAAAACCCCCCCACCAAATTATTTAGAGGGGCTTAAGAATATTTTAGGGAGGCTTCAGCACCCCTAAAATAGGCCTAACGACGCCACTGGAGAGGACACTCTGAGAAGAGAGATTCCAGCATTTATAACTTTCTACAAAAAGCACACATGACTTTTGATTGACACAGGAAATAAGCTGAAGGACAGCTTAAAAAACGTTAGTCCAAACATATTTTAGTGGATTCTTTTGGCGGAAGAAGGAACTGCCAGCTATAAAACACACACACACAGGAATATGCTTGCTACAATTACAATTTGTATACCATTTGTTTAACCTGGTACCGGTGCGCCCCCTAGCGCCTTTAGAGCCCCCTCTATACTCGTTACGGAGAGAATGGGCCTGACCATCCACCGCCAGCTCGCTCACACAAACACAACATGCATCATCACATCAGGATTTTTATAATATGAATTGACAGATGTTTATGAGACACAGCTGAAAAGACCTTCAGTTTTGATTGGCAGTTAGCAATACCATGAGCTAGCAGCTAAAACTATTTAGCCAAAAAGCTAACTTGGACAAAGGGACTTTTAGTCTAAACAATCTATTTGTCAACATTTCAAGGACAAAGGCAAGCATCTGTTGGAGTGATATCATGAGAGGATCTTTGACTGACAGGTGGCTGATGCATGCATAGAAAACATGATAGGCCATTACTAGTCAAAACATTATAGAGGTTTTCTCGTAAAAGCCCAGACCATTTGTGTGAACCTTTGTGAGTCTTCAGGGTAATGACGACGCTCACCCAACCCACAGGAATTTTTGGAGAAAACTGAGAAATAGTAAAGATTCTTCTGTTTTTAATATCAAATGCTTGTCTGACTCATTCTTTGCATAGAAAATCATTAGCTAGATAGAAGATTAGTTTTGTCAAGACTACACTTAAACTTAAAAGTCTTTCCCGCTGCGAGGAAAAGGGTTTTTATTAACCCTTTCCTCTCAGCCTGAGGAGGCGGCCTTCTGTGAAATAATCAATATGGATCTGATGCTCCAGATTATAAACTGTATAGGAATTATAGGATTATAAAAATATACTCCTACAGTATAATAACCTTAACAGCTGCAATGGCTTGAATTAAGATTTTAAGTTACAGAACAGGTTTGAAGTGCTCCTCAGAGTTGCCTTTATAAGATGCATTATTTCAGATCTAGAGTTTGATTAGTTAAACCAAACTGGAACTTGGTTTAACAGAACTGAACCAACTATTTGATTTAGGTACACCAACATGGCACCTGATGCATCATGCAAAGTGTTTTAGGCTAAATATGTTTTAGGTTGCATTTAACAATTAAGTCATATCAAGAATTCAAATGTCATTTATTATATTTAAACAAACAATGATCAGTCTCTCAGTAATCACTACTCATCCTTATAATACGGCATCGTCAGAGTGTTGTAACTGACCTCCTTGTTGTTCTCTTACATTAGATTTATACAAAACTTTCCATTAACCTCAGCAACAAAACCTTAAGTATTGCTCACAATAATCACTGGATTTATCAGAACAACATATTGTAGTGACTGGAGCAGCACCCATTGGTTCTGAGCGGGTGTATGCAAATGAGCTGAGGGAGGTGCATCATGG
>JBBIGC010142990.1:0-20089 GCA_037576955.1 Lepidarchus adonis | reverse complement strand
TTTGGACAGAAACATATAAATGCATGTTGGGTTCGGGTCGGGTTTGGACAGAAACATATAAATGCATGTTGGGTTCGGGTCGGGTTTGGACAGAAACATATAAATGCCTGTTGGGTTCTGGTCGGGTTTGGACAGAAACATATAAATGCATGTTGGGTTCAGGTCGGGTTTGGTCAGAAACATATAAATGCATGTTGGGTTCGGGTCGGGTTTGGACAGAAACATATAAATGCATGTTGGGTTCGGTCACTGCTCTGTTGGGGAAAAAAGAGGCCTGATCAGCTCTGTAATCCATATCCACAAGTTAACAAAGTAACAAATCTGCTAATAACAAATTATTGCCACAAAGACAAAACACAATGTATTCCACCTTCAATGCAAAAACCAGACACTTTTCATCTGAAAAAGGTTCAGGAGCATGTATATGATGAGGTACAGTAGATTATAACACTAAGGGCTTTAATGTTTCAGTTTCAGTTTACTTTTTAATTAATTTATTTATCCTGTTCTGACAGTTTGGCAAACAGCATGGGAATTTTGGTTGCCTGAGGTGTCAGGGCAGTTTTACTTTACAACTGGGGGAATCTGCGATATTCTCCTTAAACTAGTGAGAATGTTGAATTTACATTTTTTAGTTTATGTTTTTAATCTGCTGTCAACTAATGACACTGCGCTGAAATGTTTTACGCAAATGTCATTTTTTGTTAGTTGATGATCCGTAGTTTCCTGACTTGACAAGGAGACTGTTTACAGTGCAAGTTAGATATCCTTAAAATCCGTGAACACAATTTTGCATTTTCTTTCCTTGCATATATATCCAAATCCCAGTTTTTAATATGGGAAGTGCAGTATAGCATAATTATTGTAGAATTCATCCTTCTTTGGCGTCATTGCACTCCAAGGCAGTTGTACTGACAGAGTTATTTTCTCTTGTAGTCTTCTTCTTTATGTCACTGTCCTCCTCAGAATATAAATGGGGTTACCCACTGTTTTATAGAGCCTTAACACAATGGGAGTTCTCTGATGTTGATGCCCTCCATGCCACGCTATGACATGATACCATCTCTTCAGTAATGATCAAAGATAAAATATGAAACACAACTTTTTATATCAGCCTGCTAGCTCAACCCACTTCAGATCAACAGAGCCTCTCAGTCTATAACCAAATTACCCACAAATCTAACCAAAATGTCCTCTGTACAAAATGACTTGTTTTATTCTAGACGATGGCTTTGCAAACTCACTCTGTACCAACAAGTTGGGCTGGAGCTGATGACCATTTTCAAAAGCCAAACAATAAAAATAGACTTACCATCCAAGAACAAACCAACCATGACTTATTAAAGATTCTAAAACACTTAAGAAAACTAAGAGCCCCTTAAAAATTTAAACTATAGGAACTATATGTGCTTCAACCTTAATTTCGTCCTTTATTGGAGACCAGTAGATTTTTTAACAAGACGATAAGTTTTTTTGTGTGGGGGAAATTTGTTTATTTATTTATTGAAAGAACCACATTCATTTTATAGTTACAGTATCTCACAAAAGTAAGTACACGCCTAACATTTTTATTTTAATATTTGTCAATGTGTCAATATTTTGTTATTTTCCAGCACTGCCTTAAACCTAAAGCAACAATAAAGCAGCATTATCTAAAGAGATGAATTTCTAAATAATGTTTGTCTCCCTTCAACACTCGTTTATTGCCCAGACTGCTTCTCCTACTCGGGTCATTCCAGTGTCCAAGCAGAATAACAGCCTAAACAATAGTATTCAACACTTACCATCCAGCAGGTTTCCTATGTCGGTTTAGTGCAAAAACATGTCCCAGATCCTGTTTTGGAGGCCCAGTGCCCAGCACAGTTTAAGATGGACAACAAAAACACCCTAAAGGACCAGCTTTAAACGTTCCTGCTTTAGTGTTAAATTAAGTGTCAGTATATGCTGATCTGCCATAACATTAATACCACTGACAGGTGAACTGAATAACAATGACTAGTTGCTACAAACTCTTGTACTGTTTAGCCCAGCAAATGTACTGATGTGAACCATTCCATGAAAGATGCCTTTAATTTGCTGTTGCTCTTTGCTAATCGTTATAATTTTTCCAGATATCTAGCAGGCTAGATTTCCAGTCCCTGTCACCAATAAGGCTGCTATTGCCTTCAAACATTTCTCATAATGATTTGCTATTGCAGAAAAGTCTTCTCTGAAAATAGGGCTGGGTGGTAAAGTAATATTGTGATATTTTTATGCCATATCACGATACACAATATATATCTTGATAGCTTGAAATTTATCTCAATCAGTGTATAAATGATCAATTTGGCCCTATATTGCATAAAATGACTGCAATATAAGGAATTTAGTCAAAGTTTAACATAGTAAAGGCTTTTATTTTAATGCTCCTGGGGGGCAATGTATGGGAACCTCAGTGGTGCCTGGGCTGGAACTTGGCCTAGTGGTTACGAAATTGGGAACTGAAGGTCCTGACTACTATACACTGACTACTTTACTTTGTATCAAAGTGTCATATCTTCAGTGTTGTCCCATGAAAAGATATAATAAAATATTTACCAAGATGTGAGTTTTGTGAGATGCTGTATACTGTATGTTCTATGGTTTTAAGACTACAGGGGGTCCCCGACTTGCGTTGTAAGTTCACCCTGGACAGGAAGCTGACCATCACATGGTCTCATCACATGGCAACATAGAAACAGACAACAATTCACACACACAATTATTAGCAATTTAGTGTAGCCAGTCCAAAACCACAAACCTTTGGACATAAAAGGTATCTGTCGCCAACCTGGTGATTGAACCCAAGACCTTCTTGCAGTGGGATGGTAGCGCTAACCACTGCCTTCAATTAATCATGAACAGTAAATTAAGTCGATATTCTAAATCTGCTCTATCGCTCTCTTATAGATATCATCTATGGAAGATATTCTGGTGATTCTTTCCTGATGTTTGAGGGTATTGACCTGGGTGCTGTGAATAATATCACTGTGCGGTTCCAGACTTGGTCCTGGAACGGAACCCTCCTGTACGTGGATCAAGGACGTGTACGCAGGGGCTTTTTCTTCATCAAACTTTACATTGCCCATGGAATGTTACAGGTAAAGACATAAAGTACTATGTAATCTACAGTGTATCTTTGAAATTCTATCTGCTCTATGTTGTTCTTATTGCTTCAAGGAAGTGTTACTTTGAGAACTATGTTCATAAAGTGAATTCTTTCTGTTTTGGCTCGTTCTTATTTGTACTTTTTTACTTTCTGCAGTACGACTTCTCTTGTAACCAAGAAGAAGGGATTCGTAGGATTGACACCAATATACAAGTCAATGGGGGCAATGAGTATCTGGTGCATGTGAGGTAAGAGTCATTAAGATTAGAAGACATCAACTGTATGTTGTAGCACTTAAAGTGGCAAGAAAAAGTATGTGAACCTTTTGGAATTTCATGGTTTTCTGCATTGATTTGCCATAAAATGTGATCTGATCTTCAACTAAGTCAAGGGTATTGACAAATTTAATGTGCCTAAAATAATAACAGAGATCTTTTTGTGTCTTTATTGAGAACAATCATAAACAACTGATATTGCTAGTGTAAAAAAGTAGGTGAACTCTTAGAAATACTAAATGGTTGACCACCCCTTGGCAGCAATAACCACCACCAGATGCTACTTGCACATTGTTCATAGAAACTTATCGTAGCCCATTCTTCCTGGTAGAACTGCTTTATCGCTGTCATTGTTTGGACATCTCATGTATATGGATTTCCGAGTCATTCCATTTCTATTGGGTTGAGGTCTGGGCTCTGATGTGAGAAAATGTTTGAGTGGTTTTTATAGTCAAAGTAGATCTGGTCCACACCTCAAAACCCATTTTCTTAACAAGCCTCCAGGTATGCTAACATTTGACTCAAATTAGCTTTGTTGAGGTCATCAGCTCAAGGGTTCACATACTTTTTTCACTAGTCATATGAGTAAAAACATAAAAACAGAAGGGTTTGTGTTATTCTACACACATTCTATTTGTGACTTCAGTTCATCAGTTAACAATTTATGACAAATTAATGCAGAAAACCATGACATTTCAAAAGGTTTACTTACTGTTTCTTGCCACTGTAGCTAATTCACAACGTCAAAAAATACTATAATCAGCAAAGACTCAAAGACATAGCTTTATGACCAAACAAACATCTGGGCCAAGTGTTTGTATGAATCTTCATTTGTGGTTGAATTGTCAAAATCATTATAATTACCCTCAGTGAATGTCTTATTATGATAGAAATACAAAAATGTGAGAATATTAATGACACACACAGGAATTATGCTAAAATTGCAGACTTGAAAGTTTGTTGCAAAGTTCTGTGCAAAGGTGTTGGGCACCTGGGAAGTCACATTTTAAAAGATGATTACTTGTCATTTGTTCTGAAAAATATTAGAAACATAAACAATATTAGTATAATTAGTGAAGACCCTAGGAACTTTAAGCAAGGCATCAATATAGGACATCAACTTTGCAGTCATTTTGTAAAATATCTGGCTTTAAATTCAAGTCAAGCAATTGAACTAAGTTTAATAATGAGAAATTTAAGAAGTTACAAAACATGGGATACCATGGGTACACAAAAAAGAAAATGGCTAAGACTATGGCTCATTCTCTGACCATCTTGCCGGTCACCTCTGCTTTCTTACCTTCCTCTGGTGCTTTGTCGGCTCTCTCTCTTTTCAGTACATTGTTTATTTGCACCATCTTCTGCAATTCAGAATTGAAGCTCCATCATCAATTTCCAGGGGTAAGATTCTGGTCCAGAGCTGTATCCAAGCTCTCAATCTCCTTAGCGTCCCTCTTGGTTCCTCTCAAGGTTTCTTCCTATATTTAGGGAGTTTTTCTTGCCACTGTCACTTTAGCTCATTGGGGCTCGGACCCGGATTCTATAATCTCTCTAAAGCTCCTTTGTGACACCGTCAGTTGTAAAAAGCGCTGTATAAATAAATTTGACTTGACTTGATTTGACTACATATTTCCCTCCATTTCCTTTACTATGCTTTTGGCTTTTCCGGGCCAACATAACCATTTGTTCATCCCTCGATAATAGACTGCAGAGCTCCAGGTTGTTCTGGTGACCAACTTCTAGCTCTGCCCCATTCTTCATTCCCCAGCCAGTCCATCAATCTACTCAAGCCAAGGTCATAAACACTTATGTTCCTTGCTTCTTCCATTATTAGGTCAGATCTTCTGTTTTACAGAAGTAAATGCGAGTCATGCAATTGAACTAAGTTTAATAAAGAGAAATGACATAACATGGAAAACCATTTGTAGACATGAATGGAAATACAACGGTTAAGATTGTAGATATGGACGATGGGTAGACATAATAAATATCTGAGTGAGACTGACTGGCAATCAAATGTTTAAATACACAAATGTACAAGGACCACCTGGAAAGGGGGTTGGACAAAAGACAAGAGTCAGGTGCCAGTAATCTTAGGCCTTGACGATACAGGACGAGACCAAAACAAGGCACCTCTGAAGTGAGACGTGACCTAAGGAACAAAACAATCCATGTAAGCAGAAATCAAAAACGAAAGAAAAAAATTATTACACTGCCAGGCTTTTGTTAAGTATAACTCCTATTATAATCTAACCCTGTTCGCTTACACCCCCGTTACCTTGCAGTCAGTCGTCCTTATTCTATATGTTGCTTCTGTTGCTGCTGCTGTTGGTGGGTGGGCGACACTTATGTCTCATGGACCAATCACTCGTGCAGCCTTGCTCTGGTTGTTGTCTGTACCAATCAACAAAAGAAACCCTGCGATTTGACTAACTGTTGGTTGTTTGATCCTGTCCACGCTCCGTCTCCACTAGTATGAACAATTTTGATTCAGAGTTTGCATACAAGTTTGCGAATTAGACCAAAAAAATTTTTGGTAAACAAAAGTTGCATTCTCTGACTGGCATCTGTTGCGGCAATAACTGGACAAATACGCAGCAGGATATCGCTGGAGCTTTTACTGTTGGATTTCTTCAGCCTGGCGCTAGGTGGCAACATTCTTTCAGCCAAAACCTAAGTGATTAAAAAAGCATTTTGGGAAGCATGCTGAGCTTCAAGCTGCTCTGGGAATGTGGTATTTGTTTGCTAGTGAAAAACCAAACAGTTTGGACCTGAACTAGGATTTAACGATTTTCAGTACTCGGATGGTTGGCTGTGTCGTTTCAACCCAGATATAGCATCGCGAGTCAAGTTATTTACGGTGAAAGTGCAGGGGTCTTCTTTTTTACGAGAGCTTGCCAACCCCGCCTCTAGCCAAATTTAGGGCTCGAACCAATAGGGGAGAGCTAACAAAGTTTGACTGTGTACTGAAGTATTAAGGAACATCAAGCACACACAAACTCAAATTTAGAGATGCATAGTTTGTAAAAAAAAAAAACACCCCTGTTCCTTCACTCACTACAGCCTAACCAGTAGACTCTGGAGCGAATAATCACCCTGGACCATTTGTCAGTGTAATTCATGAATCTTGTTTGGCAAATGTCAAAAGAACATTACTTATTGTCAGCAGTAAGATTTGGTAGTGGAGGCATAATGGGCTCAAGTGGTTTTTCCAGATTTTGTGTTAGGTACCTTAGCACAGTTAAAAGTAATGTTTGCATACAAAGATTGATATTTTAGCACTGTCGTCTCACAAAAAGAAAGGACTTGGTTCAATCTTTGGGTCAAACATTCTTCTAAGGCTTAGAATAGGACGGCCTTACCGTAGACTGACTGAACACCTCGGATGGACTGAAACACGTTGTCAACCAAAGCCTATTAGTTGCTTCCTACTATTGTCTCTAACAGCTGCACAGATTACAAATGTTACAAATATGGGACGAGTGAGTTCATACTTGCGTCCATACATTAGATACTGATTCATCAGTGTTTGCAGAGATGTAGCCCCAGATTTGTTCCATGTTTATACCAGCTGCACCTAAATAAATTGCATTTATTCAACATTCCTGACAGCTCTAACATAAAAGTTTTTTGAAAAACACAGGGAGGATTTTTTTGGGATATATTTATTGTCTATTACAATTGTTATATTTATATATATATCATATATATATTTTTATATATAAAAATAAATAAATTAATTAATTCATAATTAATATATATATAAATTGTAATACACAATAAATATACCCCCCCAAAATTCCCCCTGTGTTTTTCAAAAAACTTTTTTATTTATTTATTTATATAGATAGATAGATAGATAGATAGATAGATAGATAGATAGATAGATAGATAGATAGATAGATAGATAGATATTTTTCTTTTTTGTACATCCTTTTTACTTCTACAGCTGCTCCTTTTACAGCCCCTAGTTCAGGCCATTCACCGAGACATATGCACAAGAAATCATTTGAATTCCTGACTCCAGAACGTAAATGGTCTTAATAAATGTTTTCAATGGTCCATACACAGACAGTTATTTCCAGCACAAGTCGGATTGAAGGTCATCTCGCTTTGAGAGAAGCAGCAGTGAATTATATTTCTTTTGATTAATTCACATTGATGTTTTGAAAAAGAGCATACAAGCAGTCAAACTTGTATTCCATCATGAACATCCCGGCACTGTGCTTTTACCAGGTCTTTTTATGTCAAGATCTTTCAAAAACAGCAGGAATGTGTATTTACAATAGACATGACAGACCATGAAGGTTTTTAATTAGGTTTCTGAAATTCAAAATTAGGCTACTTCAGAGAACAAGCCGTGCTTCATTTAATGCTGCTGCACCTTGATTCCTGGCCAACTCTTCATTTTAAGAGCGTTAATCTGTCACCTCTATTTTTTGGCAACAGTCAATGGCGGAGGTGAAAAAACATTTATATTTAAGTCTTGATATTTTGGTCGATTTTCATGAAAACATGCATACAGTATTTACTAAAGTACGTACTTATGTGATTAATTATATTTATATGCAAGTTACATACATGAAAAAATGCTTTCGACATGCGGCTCTGTGCTTTCCTGAAAACAATGACTGATGTTGAACAATGCCGCGTCTGTATTCATGAGGGTGTTAATGAGATTTTTAAGAATTTCTCATGTACAATGTATGGCCAAAAGTTTGTGGACACCTGACAGCTGTTTAAGAACTTGTTGCATATAATTCATAATCAAGATTAATACTAAGACCAGGTTTTATTGTCATTCATTGACTGTGTACAACAGAATGAAATTTTGTTTACAGCAACTCCAACAGTGCAAGTAGTGTGGCAGTAAACCAACAATATAAAAATAAAAAGAAGATATGAATAATGTTCTACAATATAAAAGGTCTCTAAAAATAGCAGCATAATGGTGCAAAAATAAAATTTATCAAGAGCATTCTTTTAAAATCTGTATTTGTGCGAATTTGTGCGTATTCAGTCAGAAAACGTGCTATTAATTCAGTCAGGGCATAAAAATAAAATCATAAATTAAATGTAGACATCACCACATGAATGTATATGATATGTAAACAAAGTAAGAGATGCATTTCTTTCTCTATCTCTACATAACCAACTGTGCTTCCTTCCAGTGTCATTCAAATACAAATCATGACATGCTTATACATTTTATGACTTCAAAGACTTTGAGTTATGAATGGGTTGTCCCAACTTGGATTCGCCCTCCAAAACGCGGAGGCCTTTTCTGTCCCAGGCCTTTTTAATATCTCACCGCCGAAAACAATTCTCTTTAAATGTAATGGAGCTCTTCAGGGACATGCAGGCTGAAGGACTCAGAGGGCCAGCTGCCCTCTGGCGAGAAGCCAGGCCGCTCTGCCAGAGCGCTCCTAAATTAACCGCCGCTCTGGAGTAAGGACTTTGGGGAGCGTGGGGGTGCAAGGCCCCAAGCAATGGGCGGAGCGAGAAACCGCCAGTAACGGGCTTAACAAATCAAGCCAGATCGCCTTTCCCCCGAACCCTCCCTCTTAGTGGGTTATCATGGGATGGTGGCCTGATGGGCTTGAGCTTCTGCGAGCTCTCTGAGCCTCCAGCTGCATGTAGTTAGCCCAGAATCCGCACTTAGGTAATTATCTTTTCTCCCCTGTTGTTTCGGCCTGGGCCGAATTAGCTTTGGAAATCTCCCAAGACTCAGGAACTGGCTCAAGAAAGACACATCCAAGATAAGGAAGATGCTGAGACCAGAAAGCGTCACAGATAACCAAGGTGAAGAGCCCAAATGTCCTCACACTCGATACATTAGCAATAAAATGCCCTTAAAAGGGCGTTTTACTTTGGAAAAATTCTTACATATGTGGCTCATAGGTCACAGTAAGGCAAATTACTTGGTTGACAACCACCATTTAACCCTAAAGAAAAAAATTATCTTTCACATACTTGTTCATGTACAGATGAATGAAGCCTACAAGTGAACTCCATCAGCATGAGAAAAAACAGAGCTTTAAAAAGGAGGGAAAAACCCAATAATGCAAGTGCGTAAAGAGCGTGAGGGCAATAACAGGCAATTGCTGAACCGTCCTCGCCAATCATTTTGATCAGTGTAACAATTCATGAATGTCTTTCATAACACATCAAGGTACACATATGTTATTTGGTTTTATAGTTTATTTTGCCTATGTTGACTATAATGCCTGGTAATATTTGATTTATATGTTGATGTATGAAAGATATATCTATAACCCATCCACCCCCAATCTGCGGACAATTGCTCCAAAGCAAAAATGGTCTGTGGTGTCAAAAGGTTTGGGGACCACTGCTCTACGTTATAAAGGAAGGTACATTAATGGCAACCTCAACCCAAAATTGAGACTGGAGAAATGACAGATTGATGTGAGATTTGATAAAGTACCTCACAAGTGCTGGTATTACTCTCTTTAGTGATTATTTATCAGTATATTAATTTAGCTTGCAAACAACAGCCTGTCTATAAAATTAATGTCCAGTTTGATTACCCAGTCAAACTTAATTGGATGATACATTTCAATTGTGCTAGGGATTTATTGTTATTTTTGCTCTGGCATCGTGTGGTGGTGCAGTGCTGCAGTGGCATTGATTCTCCCACTTAATTAAATTGCTAAAATGGAAACAAAGTCATTCAGAGGGGTTTGGTGGAAATGTTTTGTTGTAGAAGAACTTAATAGAACTGGTCACTGAATGGAACCAGATATCTGAAGATTTTGATGCATCTAAAACTTTGACTAAAGGAAATTAGAATAATGTTTTGCCCTCATCTATCAAAGTGGCCTGTCTTGTGTTTATGATGATGATGATGATTATTATTATTATTATTATTTCTGTATTTACCCAATGATAGGACGCGGCTTATACATCGATTTTGCAAACCTGGTATTGGGTACAACTTGTTTAAATGGGACGGCCTATCTAAAAACATGAAAACACATTCGCTAAAAGTATAATTCAGTACAAAAATTTGACATCCCCAAACGATTATCCCCGATTGGGATTAGATAGTACGTTTAAATGTACTGTTTACTGCAGTAACGAACACTTCGAAAAGCAACACAAAGCAAATACAAATCAGTGACAATGTTCTATCACTTAAATGGCGCCACATCTAGCCTCTTTTAAACTTTTTCAGCCTTTTGCTATATTACATTAAATAGTGCATACTAGAAAACAGTGATGTTAATCATGTAAATTCTTCTGTTTAAAATTAGCAACACTGAAATGCCAAAATTATTAGGCTCAACTTTTTCAAAATCAGATCCATAAACATTGTCGATTCCGACCTGTGCTGCTTTACCATCGCTGATGTCAGATGTTGTAGACTTTGCTTCGCGAAAGCAATGACCTGGAGCTTAAATTCTGCAGCGTAGTTCTTGCTTTGCAACATATCGGTAAGTTCCAAATGTTAGCAATTTCATTGTTTATGCTTAACTATGGTATAATGTCACCAGTATAGAGCTGCAAAGGTCTCCAGTGGTCAAGTTAGATGCTTCTACTTGAGATCAGTAAATTCAGTTACATGGCTAATAACATAGGTTGGCTTATCTTAAAGTTTTACAACATAAATTAGCATTTTCTATGGCCTATAGAATGGGGCAGCCTATCATTATGGAAATATGGTATTCTGATTTCCTTGCTCCATCCCAGCCGTGCTTTCAAAAGTCAAAGTCAATTTTTATTTAAATAGTTTATATAGTATCTATAATGTTGTCACAAAGGAGCTTTACAGAATCTGGATCTGAGCAACAAGGGCAAGGAAAGACTCCCTAAGCTAAAGGAAGAAACCTTGGGAGGAATCAAGGCTCAAAATGGGAACCTTTCGGCACCAGCATTTCTCAAAATGTAATAGAAAATCTCCTGAAGTAGAGAAAACAATACAGATGGTTTTCGACTTCAGCAAGACACAACATGATCCTCTGTGAAAACGGTCATTGTGTTTACATTGCATTGTGTTCACATTGCAAAGATCCTTACATGAACCCTCGACACCAGTTCTGTAACCAGGAACGCCCAGCCCTCCCAATCCTTATCCCAATCTACAGAGGGACTATAGTGAGCATCCTGTGCAGCTGCATCACAGTTTGGTTTGGAAATTGCTCTACCTGAAACTCTACAGCAGATACTGAGGACCACTAGGAAGAGCTGTCCACTCTCAAATCCACCAGCAATGGGGATGACCCTTCACACCCATATTGCTATTTGGCAAAGGATTATATTCTTCACTGCCGAGATTCCCCCAGGCTATCATAAGTCTCCTTCATCAGAACTGATTTAAAATCTGAAATTCATGCACATACACACTCCTGAATGAAAATACAATGGTAATATATACTCAAAATTGTTTTATCATTAATCTGTCAACCTACTGTAAATATCTTTTATTTATGCACTGTTCATTTCTCATCTTGCTGCTATTTCATTCCAACTCTATTTCCAGAACACCCCCCCCCCCAAAAAAAAAGACAAAATTTACAATAAAATGTGATCAATAATGTCAATCTGTAAACTAACAGAACTACAAAGAGCAGTTAATCAATGACTATCTTCTGACCATCTCAATTATGTTTTGCAAATATACAAACATTTAGAAACAGATGGCTGCAACACACTCAGTAAAACTTGGAAAAGAAGCATTGTGTTCCATTACCTTTAATTTTAATAACACTGATCTTTTTGGTACTGAGGATACCAATTTGAATTCAAATTGAAAATGTTGTCCATTCTTGCTTTGCATACAACTTCACAGTTCAATTCTTCAACATAACCCCGTTCCACAGTCTTTCAGTCTATCTGAGATGAGCTTGGGCTCAGAGAACTGAACTGAAAATTGCCATTTCTCCATAAAGTTGATGTATGGCTTCCTCCTTGCATAATACAGTTTCATGTTGCTTTTGATGCAGTGACAGGCTGTGTTCAGTGACAATGATTTTCTGATATACTGATGATTGATGCTACTTTTATATCCGATCATGAAACTTCATGTGGGTGGTGTCAAGCAGCCCACTTAATGTGGAGTTTTCCAAACTGTTGTTACGTGAATATTTCAATGTTAACTCTGTCCCAGACTTTGTTAAGTGTCACAGTCTAAATTTGTGTATATTTACAACATACAATTAAGTCGGTTACATACGACAGATTTTTGTTTGTACAGGGATTATGTCGGGGTTTGGCTCCCCTGAACATGACGTAACTCGAATTTCGACATTTCTGAACTCATGAATGTAATGATGCTGCAGAGGGTTTATTGAACAGCACTGTGCTTTATTAACAGCAGCAATATGTATAAACACTTTAATATTACAGTAAAGCATTTAGGAAACATTGCTCCAGATAGAAATACTTGTTTCAATGCTCCAACATTCACCACAGCAGTAAACGCATTGGAGAGGAGACTTGTGGCAGGACTACACTGACGGTGCCTTAGCACAGTGCACTATTAACCCCCCATACCCCCCCGATCTCACCCACCAACACACATGAACTCTTATTCAACACTAACAGTGAATAAAACATAAACATCTCAGTAAAAACAGCAGAAAACATCTCTCTCCTGTCCCTACACACACACAGGCATGCACACACACACACACATGGCAGTCCTGTATTACCGTAAAGCATTTAGTAGGTGTTCAACTGCATTTTACTACCGTATATAACAGTAAATACACGCATTAGCCGAAGTGAACTCATCAGACCGGGGGGTGACAGCATCCAAGCAACCCAGTTTACCAGAAAATGCTTGATAACCCCCTGGATCTGCCCATTATCTAGAACTAACAGAAAGTTTGACTAAACAAATATGTTTTCAGCCTGGACTTAAATACTAAGATTGTGTCTGAGTCCTGTACAATATTTGGGGATTTATGAGAGAAAGCTCTGCCCCCTGATGTGTACCAGCAAAAAGCTGCACCTTGTGATCTACATAGGCTTCGTGGATCATAAAGGTCCAGGAGTTCACTCAGATATTGTGGTGCAAGACCATTCAGTGCTTTATAGGTTAATAATAGTTTTTTTATACGGTAATCAATGCAAAATTAAAATCGGGTTGATGTGATCATATTTTCTGGTTCTAGTAAGAACTCTTGCAACTGCATTCTGGACTAACTGGAGCTTGTTTATACACCTACTAGTACATCCAGAGAGTAAAGCATTACAATAATCTAACCTAGAGGTAACAAAAGCATGACCTAACTTTTCTGAATCATATGATGACATTATATTCATTAGCTTAGCAATATTTTTGAGATGCAGAGGAATGTAATTTCAGTCATCATGTCGAATCCTTTCAGGATGAGGTGAGGTGGCCACTGATTTCAAAAGATTTTATTAGACAGAGAGAAAATTACAGTTAAAGCATGTGGAAGGCATAATTTTTTTCCCCGAGAGAAATCAGAGGGAGATTAGAAAAAGGGGGTGACTCAGACTTGTCAGCGAGTTTTTAAGGTCTGAGTACCTTAAGTTACCTCTATGTTTTTCCTGAGACTTTAGAAAGATGAAATAGGCGCGTCAGTGGGTGTATTCTAGGCATGTCAGTGGGTGTGCCATGGGCATGTCCAGAATCATTTGACATGACGCATACTGACGCATGTTGACGTGCTTAAGTAAACCATGCTTGACATGCGGAGGTGAGATTCTGTGTGTGAGATTTTTGGTGTCTGTGTGTGTGTTTTGTTTTTACATAATGTGACCTCGGAGTGGGATCACCATCTCTGATCAGCGAGCTGTGCTTGAGAGAGGATGATACAGAGGATTTTTTGCACTATTCAGCTCCAACAAGATGCTTTTACAAATGGCTTGAGGGTTTTACTGTGACCCCCGATTTTAACCAGTTCTGTTGTTCTGTGACCCCAGATACAAAAGAAGAAAGAAGGCAGTCCTCGTAATGTTATCTTCATGGGCTACATGAGTCAATAATTCCACCAAGTTCTTTTACTGCTGTTCCTTCACAAGAACAAACAGAATGGCCCTATCTGCCATCAAACTGTGTAGATCCAACCTACGACTGTTTTTTCTTTGCATTGTGTGTTGTCCGATCCTGTAATAATGTAAATTATTGGATAATTTGGGTCATGAGCTGGAGCACATCCAAGCTGACTATGGTCACAAGGCAGGGTTCACCCTGGAGGAGCCAACCAATCACAGGGCAAAACAGGAAAACATTCACGCAGACACATCCCTTTGGGCAATTTAGTGTAGCCTGTCAACCTAAACCACAGCAACACAAGGAGAGCTGGCAAACTGCACACAGAAAGGTGACTTGCAGTGAACTGGGGATCGACTTTCTTGCTCTGAGGTGATATAATCGTGTTGTTTTTTTGTTTGCTTTTTTCATTCTTTTTTGCCACTTTTATAATATTACATTTAAATATCTCTGGTGGTTTGAAAATAAGGGGCTATATTTGAGAAGTGCTGTCAGGTTTGGTAGACAGGAAGTAAGCACGAGGATAAGAACTTGATCTATTTATTAAACTCAAAACAAAGACAGAGATAAAGGCTAATCAGCCTTTTCCAGGACATAATCATGGATATCACAATATAATGGAAAGACTGGACCACGTAGAACCAAATACAATAGCTTAAATACAAGACAAAATACAAATTATATAATTAATACATAGACAGACAGGTAAAACAAGACACAAAAAACAAGAAACAAAATGAACAGAGGCCTGTATCATGGGACTATCCCGATAAGTATGTGTGCAATAAATGTTCCTAGAAACTATCATTTTACATCAACAAGTATTTTATTTCCCAAATAATTTATCTATTGTAAATTTTCGATTCTTGTAATATGTTTCAGCATTCTAAGGTTATTTCAAATATTTCAGAAACGTCCCCAATTTCAAAAATGAAATGTTCTGCCTTTAAATTTACTTGTAGACTATACTTTACCTTTAATGGTTAGACTTATTGTTAAGGCCTTGGTTGGAATAGTTGTATACGCATTCAGGAATAAGCACACCAGCATTTAAAAGAAGCAAAATGAAGAGAATAATACAGGCAGCAATTTTCTCCTTTTATATAACATGGAGTTGCATGTATAGGGTTATCTTCTCTGGAGCAGATTTTTATGATTTGCCAAAGTCTTTGAATGCATCATCTCTAGGTAAGTGGGGATGGGGATGGGGGATGGGCGGGCCAGTTTGCAGGTGAAGAATGGCCCCAGAGCTCAGCTGTCATTTGTTTTGCTGTCTGCTTTTTATGACATGCCATTAATAGCTTGTCACTGACGCTATCGGACAGTTTTTAATATAGCGCTCGCACCACAATAAACTGTATTTATTAGATGGGATACATGTTCAGTATATGATATGTGAGCATGTACGGAGATGGTGCTGGGCTTCCTGGAACACGAGGTTAGGACTGTGATTTTACATCCTACACCTAAATTAAAGCCACTGCTCCACTTCCATGTTTTTCCTTTGTCTCAGTGGTGCCTTTATACCTCGAGATGAACATGTGTTCTTGCTTATACATAATGTAAAATAATTTACCTCTTTCCAAGGACTTTCTTCTGCAATTATCCCACAAATTCTAATTTCTTCCTCCTATCTCTGCATCCCAATCACGTTATCTTGCATATGATTTTGAGTGTACTAGTAATGCAATAACACTAAGACACTAACTGCCCTGTGAACTAAGAGAGGCTATGTTATCACTATGTTATCTTGTTGTATTTCAATACAATTCAATTAAATAATTATATATCCAAACGTTTAAGCCAAATCTTGCCAAATTAAACTTGTACACAATTTAATGCACAAATACATCACATATTTTACTGTATGTAACCCATTGTGTGTGTGTGTGTGTGTGTGTGTGTGAGAGAGAGAGAGAGAGAGAGAGAGAGAGAGAGAGAGACAGAGAAAGAGAGAAATTCGTTGGTATGCTAATAATAATAATAATAATAATAATAATAATTATTATTATTATTATTATTATTATTATTATTATTATTATTATTATTATTGTTGTTGTCTTATTATCACACTATTATTGTTATTACACATTATTATGTGTGTGCGTTTTGCTCTAAAATGTTCAGGAAAATATGCAATTTATGTTTGTTTCCTGTAAAGCAGTTTCCTGTAGAGCAGTTTCCTGTAGAGCAGTTTCCTGTAGAGCAATATCCTGTAGAGCAGTTTCCTGTAGAGCAGTTTCCTGTAGAACAGTATCCTGTAGAGCAGTTTCCTGTAGAGCAGTTTCCTGTAGAACAGTATCCTGTAGAACAATATCCTGTAGAGCAGTTTCCTGTAGAGCAGTTTCCTGTAGAACAGTATCCTGTAGAGCAGTTTCCTGTAGAGCAGTTTCCTGTAGAACAGTATCCTGTAGAACAGTATCCTGTAGAGCAGTTTCCTGTAGAACAATATCCTGTAGAGCAGTTTCCTGTAGAGCAGTTTCCTGTAGTGGAGGCCACAGCAAATTTCTGAAGTTTCATTACCTGGACCACAGGGTCAGAAAGTGGTACCTCTATTCTGAAGATAGTAAACATTACAGCTTATATGCATCCCAGCTAAACACAATTCACACCATCTAGTGCCCACTTTGCAGGAAAACCACCAAAATGTGCTGGACACCGGCCCTCCTGGACACCGCTGGTCTAAATAAAAGTCAGGTCTTGCAGGTGTTCTGGAGGAAGAAAAGAATTCCAAAGTTTGGGAGCAAGGATTCTGAATGATGTGCCTCCCATTGGCCTGGGACAAAATTTGGGAACTTGGAGGAGGCCAGAATCAGAAGAACGAGCAGTATTAAGGGCAGATCGATATTTCAGGAGGTGGTCAGCATATGCTAATAGTCTTCTTATAGAGCACCTGCCAACAGTTATATACAGTAGGTATACAGTCCTGACCTTAACAGGTGTGTATTTGTCCAATACCACCAATATGGACTGAGTGTTGGGAGAGGAAAGATGGAAAGAAGCAGCTATAACAGAAGCCTGTTAGGAAGCAGAGAACAAAGGCAAATCAACAATCTTGAGCTTTTCTGTCAGGATAAATACAGAGGTGCAGTGGTGTTCAACCACCGGTACCGTGGATCATTTTGTACTGGGTCGCATTTTACAGCTTTGGCCAATATCTAGCGAAGTGTCCTCACCAATAACTTGGATCAAACAAAACCATTCCACAGAGGGTCCCACCTCCTAAACACACATCTCCAATAGGATTGGTTGGGACACAATGTGTTTTCGAGGTGGGCCTTTACAATGTGATTGGCTTCTGTGAAGTTTTATTAGCATAAAAAGTTTTCCATTTTATTTAAAAAAATTAAATTTATATATTAATTTAAAATGTTTATTATATTTTTATTATATAATGTTTTATTATACTGCTTTTAGTGTTTTAAATATTTATGTATGAAAGATGTTATAGCAGAAGTAAAGAAATCTTTATTAAACTGCCACTTTGTAGGTTTTTAGTTATGTTTAACATTACATTTTACCATTACATTAGCATTTTATTGTATTCAGAATGGGTTTACCGCCCCCCATGCTGAACAACGCCACCCTCTCCCTCCTGGTCTGCAGAAAATTGGTTAGAAACAGTGGTCAGTGGTGTCAGAAAGATCGGGGGCCACTGCAGAGATGGATAAAAGCTAAACTGATGACTTGTCCATAAATCAACAGAAGCACAATAGGAGTCTCACTGACTGTCTTAACTACCAGATACTCAAAGGTTTCAATTTTAATACATCCAATATCCAGCCTTAGAAAACAATAAGATGTGAGGACGAGGATATATTTTCAGTTTGAAAATTAAGATAACATGTCATTCTGGTGTATTTTTTTCTTATTATATTTTATTACCAACCGCAGACGCAGGTGTCCAATGATGCACAAACAGCTTGTACTATACACGTTTTCCCTAAATTACTACAAGGAATACTCCTTCTGCTTTAATGAGCTCTGACTTAGGGTTTAATAAAAAATAGTGTTTAAAATGCCAACGTAGTGTAGTTTTAAAAGCCCTTATAGATAGAAGGAAACTTTCAGACTCTGACTGATTGATCGACTTATTCCATATGGCTCCCAGAAACCATGTGTTGCAATTCGCTGGTAGTAAACAGCTTGAAGACATGTGAGAAAATAAGTTTCCCTCATGTCCTTTACTTCTGTTTCTTTTTCAACATGGAGGCTGAGCCTGCAGAAAACCGGCACGCTTCAAGTGTGGAGGCAAAAGCGAAAACTTCAAAGTCGTAATTCGACCGGCTGCGTTTTGCAGGGAATAATGAATAACCAATTCATTGTGTACCCTGCCTTGCTCTTAATGCACCCCTTCTCTCTCCCTGTATCCATGGAAACATGGCATTTATTCCACATAAACCTGCTTTGGGTATGAATATAAAAAAGAGAGATGAACGAGATAATAATAATAATAATAATAATAATAATAATAATAATAATAATAATAATAATGGTAATAATTAGATGGGAACCTGATGTTAAAACAGTAGTGCATTCCTAAGGCAAGGGAATCTAATTAGCTTAATCTGGAGCGCATTCAACCACTTTGGCGGAAGTTATGATAAACAACATTATTAATTTAGCATATTTAGCATATTTACTAGCTAAGAGAGCAAAGAGATAAGTGTTAGTTTAAAGTTTGTAGTATGTATTCTATGCTTGGTTCTTCTGTGGTTTATTATTTTGAAATAAAAAGATGTTGTGCCCCACAGACAGTATCTGGCTCCGTGCGAAGCCGAAGTGACCGTGTCCGGCTTTCAATACGTCCGAAGTGTCCCGAGCAATTACTGGTCAGGGCTAAGCATTCAGAGGACAGGCCCTGTTTTCATAGGAGGTCTACCACTCGGACGTCCTCCATACAAGGTAAGAGTGTTTCAGTTACTCAAATTTGTCAAATGGAATAGTGAAAGAAATCCCTTCTGCGCTTCTTTAGTTTACATTGACATATTGTTGCCTATTCATTCAGGATATGAAATGGTTTCCACTGTTGCCACTGTAATATACATTGTACTACTATACTACTTTTTTTTAAAAAAATACAATCTCAAGCCGTAGCATCTAAGTATGTTCGAGACGTCAATTTTGCCAGTATTCTGGATGAAAGTCATCGCAGAAAACCCTAAGATCGCCACAACAGCACTGAAAACTAATGTTTACATGTTACCATAGCGACCAGAGCGAGTGAGGGGCAGAGGAGGACGTTACTCTGATCCCTGTTAGTGCATTTCAGGAGGACGCTGCTAATAAAGTTACATAATTACGCAGTGGATTCACATTTACTATTATATTTACAAAATACCACAGTTTTTGTGTTGGTCGTATCATTTTGTTTTGTTGTTTTTATGCGCGACACCTTAAATGCCGGTCCATGAAAAGATTGTCTGACATTAAACCGGTCCGTGGTGCGAAAATGGTTGGGGACCTCTGCTCTACACCAACATCTGCTGTAATGTGCTGGCAAGGGCCCAGCACGGATATTTAAACTTGAATCCAGATGCAGAGGGGGCCAGTAAATAAACAAATAAAAGGGAACCGGCCAAAATAACCAAAAATTAAACTAAGGCCGATCACTCCTACACCCGGGTAAACCAACTGGGAGTGATCTCTACTTTCGCCTTAGGCGAGATTCGAACTCCGGCCTCAGCGCTCCCCAAGCCTGTG